>QKYT01000185.1:44002-113294 GCA_003550305.1 Glomus cerebriforme | reverse complement strand
AAAGTTTTTAACAAATTTGCAATATTGGAGATTATTGCAAATTTTTTACTAAAAAAATTTGAAGAAAATTATTTGAAAAACTGTGTAGATATTTATCAAAAATATATAAAAAAAAGCAGATATCTGCAAATTTTGCAGATTTCTGCAGTTCTGTGCCTCTAAAACTTTTCTGATGAAGATTAAAGATAAGATAGTAAAAATAATAATATATAAAGAAATATTATAATATTTACCTAATATTATTTAAGATAATTTGTAAATTCAAATCTATAAAGCTAAAAAATTTCTTATACTATTTGAAAAAAAGGGATTGGATAGATATTATAGAGTATAGACTATGTGAATTCAGTGCAAATAGAAAATTCAGAAAGATTTGAAAAAACTATTATCATTAGTAATAATCTGAATTATATAACTTTAAAAATGATTTTATTTTAAGCAAATATACTATCTACATTCTAATCTAAATCAACTTATAACTGATTCTATTTTTGTAACAAAATATTAGATTAATATTCTACTTTATATAGAGAATTTAATAGTGAAAATTTTTAATTATTATGGTATTACCGATAAGATATTATGCCTATTATATAAGTTAGATTATGATAATAAGAAAAATATAGAAGGTAGATATAAATTCAGAACTTATTTTATTAAATATGAATAATATAAAATCAAAATAATTGTATAGTCTTATTGCTTTATAATAATCTATTACTTATGTTTTCTTATGCAATATAAGCTAATTTATAATAACTATTACTTAATTTAAATTGATTTGTAATCATATAACATTAATATGAATATATAAATCAAATCTAATAAAATACTAATTTCCAAATATCTGGATTGGTATACCAAATTAAATGGGTTACCAAGCATTTTGATAGATAAGATTCATTCCAATTTATATAAAAAATATAAAAAAGAAACTGGATATAAGCTATGGCAATTAATAAAGCCCACCTTCTTATAAATTTAAAGCCAAAAAATAAAGTATTCTATTTATCTTTTTCTGAGCAATGTGAAGAAAAAGGATCTATTATTTACAAAACCAAACTCTATTTAGAATTAATTAACAAATCCATCTTAAAGTATTTACATACTTGAAATTCTGAAATAGTTTAGGAAGATTGATAATTATAATTTTGCATTAGCTTAGCTATAAAACTCACCATATCCTGTTTGCAATGAAAAACATGGGAATTATGGTATAGAAATGAAACAGAATATTATCTTACTTGCAAGTTGCAATAAATTCAAGTTCACAATTGTAGCATAGTATAAAATAGATCATGTGAAATCGATCACCTGAAATGTGCAGTATGATATTGGAAAAATTTATTTTCTAGTACATTTATTTACTGAGGTAATTTCTAAAGTCTTGCAAATACAAAAATAAGGCATCACTCATATCATACTGCAATATGAAAAAAGTGTCAGTGAAAAAAATTTCATATGAAACATTGTGCAGGAGTACCCTAGTTGTGACTATGCATTTCAATGAAACAACTCAGGATTACAAGCTAATAGTATTTTTCATTCTGATTTTTTAAAGATCACAAGGCACAAATAAAACAGATTATGGAAATAATGAATTAGTACAATGTATAGGATAGTTCTTGTCATGTATTACAGATTAGTTCTTGATTCTTGTAATTTATTTTTGTATAGATCGCAGTATCTACAGTTGTTAGTTATAACTTATTTATAACTATAATATATCATTTATTCTCAAACTTTCTTGCATGTACTCAATGAAATTTAATAAAAACTCTTCCTGATGATCTTTATATACTCTATTGTAAATTAGTTTGATCAGATTTTTGTGATATGATCATATTAATGTAATTTCCCATATAAAAAGATGATAGTGAATCCTTTTATCTGCCTTGCATAAGAAAAGCAAAAATAGAAACCAATCTAGCTTACCATTATTTTTATCATTGATATTTACAATCAAATAAACTCGTGTATTCTGCAAAGTAATAATAAGGTAGGGTTAGTTTATTATTCTTGAAACATGTAATCACAATAATATTAATCTTTTCACATAAATCTCGTCACATACAATGGCACAGCAAAAGTCTGATGCATAAGCATCTTCACGTGCCAAATTCTTGAAACTTTGCATAGTATCGTTCGGGTGATAACACAGAAAAATTAAGAAATCAATTCCTTGTATATAAGGCAAAATGGAATATTGTGAAAATGGTGAGGAAATATGTTTGCGTTCTAATACCTCATAATTCTGCTGTAGATTCGAAGTTACTTGATATTGCAAAAGTTCTCATGCGGAACTTAATATTTTATATTGTAAGTAGAAAAGATATAGATAGACAAAAATTCTGTAAATATGACCTAGGATTCGCGCTCCCTCTTTGATAACATCATATGTTTCTTAATAAAATTTTGCCTAAATAAGGCTTTATGTTTTTTAATATGCATTAGAAAAAATAAATTGCGCAAATATATTATTTATTTCATGATTTAAAATAGAAAGTTATATATACATTATAGCTTGCAATAAAAATTTATTTATGTTACATCTAGTGTAATAATACATTATTGTTAATAAAGAATAGTTCTAGTTAAGTAATTCTAATTTCTAATTATAGTTCTCACAAACTACAATCGTCAATAATTTTTTCACATTAACACTATGCATCCAGATATTTAAAGTTGTAAAAATCTTTTTAATCTTCTTTCTTCTTGTGCAATTTTGGCAACTCATTATTCATGATCTCACTTAAGCCAAAATCAATAAAAAAGTAATGACGACTCTTTAGTTTATATAGAATATTTTGCTTTGAGATATCATTATGTAGGATACCAAAATTATGTATTGACTTGAGCTGATTGACTATTAATTTTTTTTTTTCTCTTTAGTGAGTCTTTCCAGATCAACATGATGGGCATCCTCAATTAAGATATCCATCATAAATGTAACCTTTATAGAACCAACATGGAACAGCATAACCTAATATCAATATTTCAATAGACAAGTTAATAATATCTAAAAATATTATGAATGAAAAAAAATTTGTACCTTGAAATAGAGTAAATATGAGCTTCATGTTTTAGCATTTTCATCGCTTCCTGTTCTTTATATGTATCACATGTCTTCTATGCCATGGGATGACCATCATAATAGCCAGAAAAAACCTTTTCAAAGATTCCACCACCTATGTATTCTATTGTAGTAATTCCTTTGGAAGATGATGTGATTACTTTCTTCCTGCTACCGATCTGCTTCGAAGAACTCTTCCTCTTTTTTGAACTATAATTATTGTCATCAGAAGGAATATAATCATCGTCAGGACTATTATCAGAACAATTCTCGTCATCATCATCTTTATCGTCATCAATATCATAGGATGTAAAATTGTCATCCATTATATGATCTAATCTATTACTGACAATATCATTAATAGCTTGCTGACAGATGTAGAAAGCGCACTCGCATAAAGTCAGATTGGTACTATCAGGATGAAAAATACAAGAAACATATAGGTTGTTTAGTTCATTTTCCAGTCATTTGAGAAAGTATGTATCAGAATAGTTTGTCAAAATGCCGAAATGAAGACCATTGCAAGTCATTTTGCCAAACGCCTGAGATAAGATTCTTTTTCTAAACCTAAACTCTTGATCCATTATTTGAGCCTGGTCAATATGTTGATAAACTTCCCAAAGGTGATAATTACCTAACCTCAAATTGTGACGTGCTTTAATCTTCACAAGCATCTTACCCGTTATGGGATTATTAGTGCATAAAATGAAATCGGGAACTTCCAACATTCCAGTACATCTTGGACAAAATACTGCTCCTCCATAAAATATTAGAATAAAAATGATATTTTGCATCATCTTCTACACTTAGGTCTTGTGTAATAGTTGGAAACACCGGGAATTGTCCTCCCGGAGTATGACGATCGAATTGTTGACACTTCGGTTGAAGTAATGCCATTCTCTTACGACATGTGGAAAGCGGGATAAGATAATTCAGTTGTAGCAATTAAATCTGGTGCCTGCCAGAATGACGTGACTTAGTAACTGATTTGCTGTTTCAGTCATTCCTTAATGTTAATCAAACACAAAATAAAAGACCAATAGAGGAAAAACTATCATTTTTTTATGAAAAATAATCATTAGGTATATAAATAACTTTTGATTAACTTTTTGATTCTCGAATTTGATGAATATATTCTTTTTTTTGTGACATTCACACTTGCACAGCGACCTTAAATTAATTTTTGTATGAAAAAAATCCCAAAGTTTATTATTGTTTTCCATTCTCGTAAATCATTCCAACCCTCGTAATTTCGAAATCTTTCAACCCTCGTAAAGCTGAGTTCGATCACGTGATTTTCAGATTTATTTAAATTTATTTCAGTTTTGTATTACGGCCATGAAAATTTTTTGACCATTTCGACTTCGTACTTGTTATTATTATCAGTTATTATTATCATTAAAAGTATTCGAAAAATTCTTTATTCTATATAAGTCATTTTTCTTAAAAAAAAACAATAATAATAAGGTGATAGCTATTAAATAAATAGCTAAAAGTAAGAAGGAAATATTTATCCGATTGTCTGATCACTAAATATCATAGAAAGAGTTGTTTCATTATGTCATAGTCTCATAGATAGAGAATAAGATGATACTTTAACATTCATCTTTTAAATATTAAAATCAATTATGCATCAACAACGACATAACTATCAATTAATGAATCATGATGAATTTATGTCAACATGTTGTACAAGAGATTAGTTCTTTGCCTTGTAATTAATACACGTGAATATAATGAAAACCAATCAATTTCTCTCAAGGATATACTGCGCCATTGTAAATGATGTAACTGTAAGTCTTGTTATACGATCTAGACAATTAAAGAAATCAACCACGATGAATCAAAGGTATTAAAGGCGCGTCATAAAAAAAAATATTTTTTTTCTCCTTAACTCATCAAACTTTTAAACTCAAAAAAAAAAGTAAATAAAAATAAAAAGAAAGAAAAAAATGGCAACTACATTACCGGAACTCTGTCTTAGAATGATATTTGAAGAATTAAGAAATGATTTTATTTCTTTACATTCTTGTATTCTAGTTAATCGAAACTGGTGTAATTTGGCTTTGCCAAAGCTATGGAAGAATCCTTTTGACGCTATCAATAATTCTAATCTTAATGGTATTATGGAAGCAAATATTCCATTATTGAATACTTATACCTCGTGCTTGTCTGAAGATATTAGGGATAACTTGGGATTAAAATCAAATATTCAAGTTCCTTTATTTGATTACGGAATCTATTTGCAGTACATCCATTTTAAAACAATTCTTAAAAGTATTTATCTTTGGCGTAATTTATATAAGGATTGTGGTGATCCTACAGTATTCAAATTAAAAACTACAACAAAGAGAAGAAAAATATCAAACAGCAACGAAGATAATGTTCTCAAAGCTCTATGTGAATATTTCATTAATCGATCAAAATGTTTAAAGGGAGTTGATTTACTTGATGGTATTTTTTTGAATATCTTTGAATTTCCAAATGCTTCCTTAAATTTATCAAGAATTCAAGAATTCAAGTTTGAAATTCAATTTAATTATGAAGTTGTCTCATCAGCAGCAAAAATAGCAAAGAATATCAGCAAATTAGAAATTGATTTGAAAAAAGTTCCTTATTCAACATTAGTTACACGTATAAATAATATACAAGAGTTGATCAAATCTCAAAAAAATTTGAAGGAAATTTTATTAAGCTGTTCTATAATGGAATTTCCTAGTATAATCAATAGTCTCATAATCCACGCTGAAACCTTAACTCATATTACTATTCGAAATATCAAATTCGAAAATGGATTTCCCCTTGCAGAATTGGCTGAATATTTAAACTTGAAATATCTGAAGATAGAAAATTGTAAATTTTCCAAAGGAAATATAATAAAACCTGATTTAAAAGCTTTTCAAAAGCTTGAATTGATATCAATCAAAGACACGTATATTATTTTTGAAATTATGGAGATTTTATGTTGTCAAGCCAAAGATTGTTTACGTATATTGAAATTACCAGCCGATTCAACTGATTTTCCAAGACTTGAAATTATTTGTATTAAATATTGTCCAAATATAAAGAAATTTATAACATCAACCAAAACTTCATTTGATCACATAATTTCAATGTTAAATGTTTGTAAAAATCTTGAGGAGATTCACATCTATGAAGAACAACAAGATGAGGAAATATTTAGTGGGCAAATGATCTATAATTTACATGATTCTAATCAATTCTTGAAAACACTTGGAGAAATCTTGCCAAAATCAGTGCATACCTTTAAATACTTTTCGGAATGGCGTTTTGATTCAGAATCACTTGAAATATTTCTTCGTCGATTCCAACCCAAGAAGTTCAAGTTACTAGAGTTTCATAATTGTTCTTTTTTCTCGGATGAACATCTTAATGTGATTATTAGATTTTGTGGTAAAACATTAAAGAAATTGCATATTAGTGGGAAAAATAATTTGCATCGCATGTATGTTCTTGAAAGGAGGCATCAATTTCTTGGAGATCTTTATGTAGAGAAATTAAATCATAAACAATTGTTTGTAGATAATTTAATGGAGGAAAAGTTTTATATGAAACTTTAACATGTTGAATTTGTAAAGCTAAGAATTTTTTTTATAAAATAAAACTTTAATTACGGTAAAGATCTGCGATAATAAATTTAATTTATCCATATATGGCTAAATTAAACACACTATCCTCTCTCACTAACCTTCTTTTACAACTTTAGAACGATCAAGAAGAATTTTCTTTATTATTGATCCATTATAAATTTACATAATTTGTATCATTTATTCGTCTTATTCCTCTTTTTTTATCATACATATTACTGGCGACTTTAGTTCTATTTACTAAAGAGGTGGTTACAGATACAAATTCTATCTGTATAGAACTTTATAAGTTGATAAAGTTTGGTTCCCCATAATGTTTAATTAATCTTTGATTAATTTTTCTGGCTTGTTGTATATCTTTATTATCAATCAAAGCTTGAATCACAGTATGATATACTTCTTTAGAAGGAATTAAATTATGTGATCCAATTGATTCAAAAAATTCCATTCCCCCTTCAAAATCTTTTTTTTCAAAATAACCTTTTAATAATAAATTATAATGATATTGATCAGGTCTAATTCCATTTGAAATCATTTCATGAAAGATTTGTAAAGCTGAATTATGATCTCCTTTTTTCGCATAAGATTCTATTAAATCCATTGAAGCAGTTTCAATAGCAAAATTATAATTTCTTATTCGCATTATTCTATAAACATTTCGTGCTTCATCAAAATATTTATATTTCAAAAGGGTAGAAAAAAGTAGACGTAAATATTTATTTGTAATTTTCTGACTAATATTTGGATTAATATTAAATTGAAGTTTAACTAATAATTCATAAGTTAATTCTGGAAGTACATTCATACATGTTAAAGGTAAAAATTTATCATGATATGTTAAACTTTTTATTAAAGTAAAACATGTAAACATGGTTGGTCTTAATAAATAACTTTGTTTCATTAATTTATAAAGATATGTGGCTTCTTTTAATAATTCAGAAAAATTTTCTTTAGATCCAGGAAATCCAAAACCATCATCACCAATTTGTGCTGTTATTAAATATTGAAAAGTCAAAGCATTTGGTCTTAAATTTTTTTCATGAACCATATCATGAAAATATTTTTTTGCAAGTTTCCTTTGTCTTCTTTTAGAACAAGATAATAATACCCAATTATAAATATCAGACGTAACTTTCAAATTATCTCTTATATAAAACTTTTCAAAAGTCCATTGTAAATTCTCAAATCTATCATTCAAAGCACAAGCTTTAATAAATTCATCAATATGTTCTTTCAAAGGTTTCAAATTCAATTCTTCCATCCTTCTCAAATTATGATTAACAGCCGTAAGATTATTAATTAAAAGATTTCCATTAATTAAATAATTAAAAGTTTTTCTTGTTGGTTTATAACCCAATTTTAAATAAAGTTGATACCATCTTTTAACATATTTCATTTTTTTCAATTGACCATAATCTCTCATCATTCCATTTAATGTATACATTGTAGGTATATGACCAAGATCTTTCATTTCATCCCAAATTTTCTGTACTCTATGTGTAAAATATTCACATGACGAACAATTTTGTAATACTATATTATAACAATTTGAATTCAATGTTATACCTGATTGTTTTAACATTTTCCAAAATAGAATGCTCTTTTGAACATCATTTTTAAAAAATCTAATAAAAATATGTTCTATATTTTTCATTGATAAAGATGTTTTTTGTTGTTGTTGTTGTTGTTGTTGTGAATTCGATATCATTGTATCATTTTCCATGTACACTTGTAAAATTTTCCAAATATCATTTGTATCCTGTTTTGTAAAAAGATAAAGTCTCAATTTCCATAAGAATTCTTCTCCGTTGAAAGTCGCTAAACTATAAATCTCGTTCGAATTATTCTCATGAGTTATTATCGAAAAGAATCTTTTCATTTCTAACATGTTAAATGATCGTTTATGATTTAAAGGGATCAGATTATTTGTCCAATGGTAATAATATCGATTTTGTAAAATTTTTGAGGCCGATATTCGATTTGTTAAATGATTTATTAATTTCATATTAATGAAATTGAGAGACAAAAAAAAAAGAGATTAGAGATTATCTTGACAAAAAAAAATAACCAAGTTTAGTAAGGATATTTGAAATTTGAATTCCTTCACCCACATGACTTCATATAATTTGTCACACGTCCAATTTTTACTATAGAATTTCGGTGTGCGAATCAGATTTTTAGTTCAGTCACATGGTTAATTTTTTTTAATGCCGGCCGAGTTCTCATAATTCCGGCCACAATTAAGTTATGCAACTATTCACCTGAAATGACCTGATCAAATATAAACAAATAAATAATACAGTAGAATAAATAAATATTATTTTTTTGGAAGTTTTACTTTACTGGTACATTCTTTTTTATATCGGCATATCAATTCCATGCTATCATGCATACTTTTAAGAAACATGTTGTGTAAGTAGCGTGGATAGCTCGTGATAGACCCTGAAGAATTTTTTTTTAAAAAAAAAAAATCTAAATCTAAATTTAGATGATTATTAGTAAATAATTTATATATTTATCTGCCAATGAATAAACGGATAATCTTTTCATCCGAATCTTTTTAAAGAAAAAATGATAAACCAAGTTGTATTCGACAATCTCCTGAAATGTTTCATGAAATCACGATATAAAGAATCATTTATACAATAGTAAAAAGGGGATAATGTCTTTAATGTCTTTTCTTTGTTCTTTTAAAATGAGCTGAAATAAATGTCAGAATTATGATTACGAAGAGTAGAATTAAAATTTACTCCTGACATGATTAATTAAATTAGATCAATTCTATTTTTAGAAAAGCGATCGAATATTCAATTAAAAATATAATTTAATAATAGAGTTTTAGAAATTAAAGCAAATTAAAAGTTTCATAAAGTTTATTAATTTGAAACAATTATTTAAAATGATAAAAAAATTTTATTATTTATGTGAGTCTAATTAATATTATCCAATAACAAATGATATCGATCGACAAATTCATAAAGTGATATATAGAAAATTAATTGTGGGGAACCATAAACAAATAAATTTCATTTGAGTTTTGTAAATAAGATTATTTTAATATTTTCCTTTTTATCACTTGATATTTACATGTGGATATAGTTTGAATTTACCGTATATCAAATTTGGTAATATTGTAATAAATAAATAAATACTTATTATTTTTTTATTTACGACTGATTTTCTGTAAGAATTCGTATATTAACTAAATTTTATGGGTATAAATCCCGATGATCTACATCCTAGAAAATCAAAGAGAATATAGACCTGCAAGATAATTTTAATCCAATTCCGATTAATTGAATTCCAAGTTTTCTATGATTCCATAAGATTTTACTATTTAATGGGAACTGGATAAACCTTATTAAATTTGGTAAAATGGCGCGGATTTATAATGCGAAATTATGCATAAAATAATACACGCGCATATAGAAATTCACCCGACATATCCGCAGTAATAAATAATCAAATATGATTGGCTTAAATAAACAATCGTTAATTATTTTTTTTAAATGACAATGATCTTTTATGGCGTTAAACCTTTTTTTTTTTTTTTTTTTTTTTCTTAAAAATTTTTTTATTATTTTTTAAACGTCAATTCCTCTTTTTTTTTTTTTTTTTTAATTTTTTTTTTTTTTTAACGCCGGTCAAAAAAATAAACAATTTAAAAAATCCAAGTTAATTAATCTATTTATTTATATTACATATGACGGTCATTGTTGAACAAAACATACATATAATGCCATCAATGGGGTGTGCCGAAGTTTCTTGTCATACAATATAAATATTCGTCTCCCCTAAAATGTCATAATGTCACTACAATTATGGGATTTAAACAAAACTTTTATAGTTGATATAATTGCAATATAAACAGTTATCAATCCACTAAATTTTTTTTTAAACACAACATTCTTTTTTACTCGACTTGTATATAGAAAAATTATATTTTTTATTTGTAAAAAAAAAAGGTTTTTTTTTTTGTTTTCTACCTTTAGTTAATAAGTGCTTCGCACAATTTCATTTTCGTCTTAATAAACATGGCATATCAATCGCAAGTACACCAACAATCTTCAACTCATATGATGAAAACAACAAGGTCCGGAAGACCTTTTGTCAAGGTTTGTATTGTTTATTTTATTTTATTTATTTTATTTTTTTTTCGAACAACTTTATTGGTAAATTTTTAGTTGTGAGATCTTGAATGTAACGATCAGTAGTTGGTTACTACTTATTTACAGTCTCAGAGGCTGATAGAGTGTGATTCTTTGTTAGTTTATTTTTTTGTTTTTTTTTATACTTTCTAGTAACATATAGAGATATTATTGGATGAACAAATTTCAAAAAAAAGGAACCAGTTACTTACCTCAAATTCCACTATCCTTTTTATCATTAGGATATTCATGATTTGTTTTCAACGCTGGTCGTTTCATTACCAATGGAAACACATAGAATTTTATTTCGAAGTTATTCTAATTCTTTCACGACTGAAGAAGCAATTGCTAATCTCGGTTCTTTGAAATTTACTCAATCACATCGTACACCAGATCCAAAAGATCCATCACGAATAATAACGACCACAACTACTACAACTTTTAGTATGACAAAAGATATGGCAAAAAGTGTATGTCAAACTTTTATGGATGCTAGATTGTTTGAAAACCTTGCTGATTCAAGTAGTCGTTCTTTCAAGGATAAAAATGTGTATGGTTTAACATTAAAAGGTTTACATATTTTGGAAAGATTTGTTACTAGAAATGGAATTGCGGCTCCACATTTGGCAAAATTATTTGCATCACAAACTTCTCCTATTAGATTATATGATATTGAAAGGAGTCCTGAAAATGATTCTGTATTATCAAATAGACAATGCGTTGAATCAATTTTTCGAAGATTTGTTGGTTCAAAACCCAATTTCGTTAGTAGTAAGGATACTGATGATACTTCAGATTCTTCATCAGGTTCATTTGGTGAAAAATATGATCGAAATAATGGAATTGAAGTTAAAGAACGTCAAATTGGTAATAGAATATCCCGTTTTACTTTTCATGGTGCAGCTGCTTGTGATTGGCTTTGTGATTTCACAACTTTGATCACAAAAGAAGAGGCCATAAAAGTAGCGACAGAATTTCTTCGTTATGGATTTATTGAACCTATTTCTGATAAAAGCAATGAATCCAAAAAACGTTTTGATAGAATTGAAAGTAATACATTCAGATATTCTAAATCTTCTTATTATCATATTTTAGATGAAGGACGAAGAGTTGCTTTATGGGATTATGATCAATATACTTCTTCCTCTATAAATGGTACAAATGGATTAACTAATGGATTGAAAGATAGATTAAATTATAATAATATTATTGGTGGAAGAATTAAAAGCAATAATAGTATCAATGTTCCACGAATTAACGATATTAATGGAAATGATTTATTGGAACCAGATAATGTTGCACAAACGGAAAATGGAAATTCTCGTGCAACATTTACTAATTCTAATACTAAGAAACTTCAACAAATTTTAGATGATCCTTCATTACATTCTCTCTTTATGGAATTTTTAAAAGCAAATTTCTGTGAAGAAAACTTATTATTCTTGACAGAAGTTCAAAATTTTAAAAATAGATATAATATAAACTCTAATGAAAATGGTGAAATGTATGATCCACGAGAACAACAGGATCTTATTGTTGATGCTTTTAGAATTTATAATACATATTTAGCACCAGGATCACCTCATGAACTCAACATTGATGGCGGATTGAGACAAAATATGGTTCAACATATGACTTCTATTGTTTCATCAAATAGAGATTTTGCAGCAAATACAGAACAATATGAGAATCCAGCTCCTATAACAGGTCATTTATATGATAAAATTCAAGATACTATCTTTAGACTTATGGCCACAGATTCTGTTCCTAAATTTTCAAAGACAGAAAAATATTTATCCCGTATACGGAATACTGAAGGAGCAGAGGACAATATTTCATATCGTTCAAGTAGTAGCGAAAGACCTTAAAAGGGAACATTTATTTGTTAGAAAAAAAAGTATATTGGACTTTTTAATTTAATTATTTGTGTAATTTATTTGTTTATAGTTATAGAATATTGCTTTTTTTACTTCATTACTATATATAAACATTAAAATATTTCGTTTTGGTCTACTTTTTTTTAATGGAAAGACGTATCTTTGTAGTCATATAGAAATAGGAAATCATAGAGTAGAGTTTTTAGACTTTAGAACATTTTGGAAATTAGAAAAATAGATAACAATCTGCAATCTACTTCCATTAAGTTCACTACTCTTCCCAACACTCATATTTCTGACCTTCTCATTGTACATAAAGGTTCCGATTGAGTGAAGGCTAATCTTATATGACCGGATCGAAATCAAAAGATTTTGATTACGAAACTCCATCAAAAAAAAAAAAAGATTTCAATTTTACACATTACCATACACATCTTTCATTCATATTTACATTCATTTAAAAAAAAGGATCAATTCATTTCAAACATTTTACTTATCATTATGTACTTTTATCATTAAAAAAATATTATTTTACTCAAATGTAGTTTTTTTTAACGATGCTAATAATATATTCTATATACATAATTACATATACTTTATATCTTATTTACGATAATATATATATATACGCAATTATAAATAAATTAATTGATTTTTATAATATAAATAAAATATACACTCTAATGTGACGAACTCACGTGATTTATGATTCCCTCAAATATCAAATAAAACTGGATTGAATTTAATTTAATTTATTTAATTTTCAAATGAAGCCTACATCAAGATTTCAAACATGATAAATTTTCTAAATAAAGCTAAAACTGATTAGAAAAATGACGATCAAGTTTTATCAAATTGTATTGTTGATACTTTTTATGGTAGGCCAATATCTTACTGATATAGTTACTCCCTTATTTTATATATCAAATTTTGGCGGCAAAAGCATAATCGGCTAATACAGACAGGTCTTTCTTTCGATTCAATATTTCCTTTACTTTTATTACACCATCGCCAAGATTCTAATTTTCTTGTATACACATATTGGTAGTACTATCGTATGTTTATATTTAAGATAGTGCTATCATGCTTTTTTCCGACTTCATGCTTTTTTGCAATGTGATCTTGCAAAAATACTATTTCATATTTCTTTGTAATACGCAAGTTTATATTGGCGGATAATAGAGAAAATTCTTTTGTAACCAAATAAATCGAACAGTGTATATATGTGTGATAAACAATTAATAACGATTAGATAACATAACACTGATAACAGCATTAGTTCATGTTGCCACGTGGTGTAACATGAATCCCTATCTAAGTATTAACCTTAAATTTAAAAAAACCCCAACAGTTAATTTAATATAAACTATTAAATATTATTTTTTTTTTTTTACTTTTCGTCCGTCCTTACTAACAAGAGCCGTCTTACTTTCGCTTGTTTTTTTTTTTTTTTTTACCTAATACTTGGTGAGTTTTGCACAAGTTCGACATAATACTTTTTATAACTACTAGTGTATTTTTCTTAATAAAGCTTCATTGTCATTTGCCATAGTTTATAGTTAAAAATTCAACGAACTCCTTTTTTTCTTATAAACAAAAGTCTCTGACTTCATCCTCTCTCATCTATATATCACGTTGTAAAAGAGTCGAAAATTTTAAAGTAAGTGGTTTAGTAATTTATTTATTTTGTTGGTTTAGAAACTTTTTTTCGTTTCTATTTATTAACTTCCTCATCTTTTTATGGACTTGACAGAGAAACTATTCTTACGTCTCAATATTCTCAATATTAATTTTACAAGTGAGTGAGAATTAAATTAAAAAGTTCGAAAAGAAAGTTCAAGAATAAAATTTATTTAACATTGACTATTTTTATATATTATCATTCTTTCAGATATTCTAGGTTACAAAGTATTCTGAGTTGTCACATATTTTATAATTGCTTATCTATAATCTGGGTTGTCACATTAAACTTGTTAGCGACTTCGTATAAATTAGCGAAATTGGAGACGGTATAATTAAGGTTATCATGTCATCCCGTGGAGATTCTGGATATATGAGCAATTATAGTTCTATTTACAGTCAAAAATCAGATACCAGTATTTATAGTTATGATAGTTTAAATGAAAAGTATGAAGAGATTGATCATGATTTAAAAAATTCATTACCTTCTTCTCATAATAATCAAAAATTCGAAAATATAGAATATCACGGCAATCGTCGTACATCAGATGTGAATTGTTTATATCCACCATCACCAAATCCACAATATCAATATCAATATTCTACATCACCCAATTCACCTAATTTACCCAATTCACTTAATTTACCTAATTCACCTAATTTACCTAATTCTCCCAATTCCATCAATTCTCCCAATTCTCCCAATTCTCCCAACTCTCCCAACTCTCCCAATTCTCCCAATTCCTTTAATTCTCTTAATTCTCTTAATTCCCCTAACTACATAAATAAATACAATCAGGATGAAATTTCTTCTCCCGAATCAAGTAGAAGATATTTACCACCAAATTCAACACAACATTGGAAATCTCCTTCACTTCCACCTTCTCCCAGATATGGACCACCAATTAGTGCTCCAAGGATGCCTCAACAACAATTTTATAACAATAACAATAATTATTCACAAGGAAGACCTCATATACAAAATCCACCTCCAAGGGGTGCTTCATCACAAAATACCGGTTATGCTACTAGGCCAAATCTTCAACAACATTCATTACCATCTACTCCAAAAATTCAATTGAATCCTCATTTTGAAACTTCAAGAACTCATAATGATTATCAAGAAAAACCTGCAGATATACTTCCTGAACTATCCGAAGAACATGACATAATTGATTCTTATTGTGATAGTCCTGATGATGTCAAAGAAATTAAGCCGCCAACTCAAGCAGGTAATTAATTATATGAGCGCCTTAAAAATATTTAAAAATAATTAATTTTCATTCATTTTTTTGATAGAACTAACAGCAAGAAATCGAAAACGTGAAGCAGCAGCGAATGAAATACTTACCACGGAACGAACATATGTTGATGGTTTAAGGAAACTTGTGAATATATATTTATTGCCTCTGCGACAAAAATCTGCAAATAAGATCTTATTAACAAAACCTATTGCAACTAATGAAGAGATTTCAACTATCTTTGGAAATATTGAGCAGTTACTAAAATTACATGAACAATTATTGAAGTCATTAGAAGAAAGGTAAATAATAATAAAAAAAAAGCGTCATATGAGAAATTTAAATTTTAATCATCTAATCTTAATCTATGTTTTTCGAATTAGGAAACGAAATTGGAGTCCAACACAACATATTAGTGATATCTTTCTAAAAAATGTGTGTTTTTTAAAAGAAAAAAAAATTGTTTTTAGTTAATATATTGTGTTACATTTTATTAAAATCATTGTGATTTGTAGGCTCCATATCTTAAAATGTATACAATCTATTTAAAGAGCTTTCCACAAGCAATAGCGACTATGGAACGACTTATTAAAGAAAGCAAAGATTTTAAAAAATTTTTGCAGGTATTTATTCAAAACTCTTCCGAGTATAAGTACGTATCGTAATTTAACCCTTTTTTTTATTATTATGTAGCAATGTCAGCAGAATCCAGAGTTAGAAGGATTACCATTTAATTCTTTTCTAAGTCTTCCTATTCAAAGAATTCCACGTTATAAATTACTGACGGAAGCTCTATTGAAACATACCGAAGAGTCGCATCCAGATTATAACAATTTAAAGAAATGCGTGGATCAAATATCAGTAATAGCTGATGAAGTAAACGAAAAGTACGTCATTTTAGAATATAATTTCCATAAAAAAAAATATTTTTTTTTTTCTTACAATTAAGTTTATATTTTAGAATGCGAGACGCAGAAAATCAACAAAAGGTGCTGGAAGTTCAAGGACAAGTAACAGGTTTACCGAATAATATAGTAGATCCTGCACGAAGGTTCATTTATAAAGGAAATCTTTACAAAGTCACCCCATCAAAATCTAGACCTTCCTTTTATATAACATCACATGATGTACGAGTACACTTTCTTTTTAATGATCTATTACTTTTCTGTTTGGATTTTCAAGGAATATATCACTACAAAGGTGAAATTGATTTGAGAACTGCGTTAGTTAAAGACATTGATGATAGTTCAGCAGATCGGCCTTATTGTTTTCAAATAAAAACAGATAGTGGCACACATACCATTCGCGCAAAAAGCAACGAGGAGAAAATTGAATGGATTAATAGAATTAATGAAGCAATATGGTCGTTACAAAATGGACGTGGAAAACGTGAGTTGTAATTTTTTTTTTTTAAAAAAAAAAAAAAATAAAATAATTATTTATATTAATGAAACTATTATTTTTATTGATTTAGTTCGTGTTCCAATTTTCAATAAAAATAATCCAATTTGAAGTTTTTCGTGATTATTTATTTGAATTAAAAAGAATTCATTCATTCTTTTTGGCTTTTAAATATTCAAGCTAATTTATTATTAAGAAAATTTTCACATATATTTTGTAATTTTTTGGACTTTCATAGTTATCAATATTTGTAGCATAAAAATTCTAACATCTAATATTAATATATATATTAAGTTAGATTATAATATAGTTTTCCGCTAATCAATTTTGTATTTTATATTAGATAGCATCTCAAATTTGTATAGAATTTACTATAATAAGTATAAGACAAATTAAATTGTCAACTAAATAAATATAACCCAATATATATATAGAATAATTTCTGAAAAGGAAATAATTAATATGCTTACAAATTTAAAATAGATCGATAAAATCTTGTGACATACAGTATAAATTGATTTCAGTTCCCTTTTGTTGCCCTTTTCTTTGTTTTAATGTTTATAGCCTTTTACAATTTTTATGTCGGTTTGTTTGTTTAGTTAGAAAGAAGACATATCAATTATTTATATGACATCCTATAAAATAAATACATTTTAACACAAAAAAAAATTGTCCAATATTGTTATTTAGGATAAGGAAGCTTTGAAAATTTTTTTTTTGTGAGTAGAATTTACAATATTAAGTATTTTACATTATTTTATATTTTTAGGTTCTCAATCCTAAATTAATAAATTTATTACATCTTAACTTATCATTATATGTTATAATCAGGAAGATCATCTATATTTTAAAATAAATTTTCTAACAGTAAGCTTTTTTTTTTCTTCTATTTTTTTCTCCCTGTGCTACTTATTGAGAAAATTTTATTGATAAGTAAATTTCAAAGATTAATAACAGATGATTCATTTACCTGAACTTTGTCTTGAACAAGTATTTCGAGAATTAGATAATGATGTTGAAACTCTTCATTCTTGCATACTTGTTAATCGATTATGGTTTGCTCTGGCTATATCTGAACTATGGAAGAATCCTTTTGATACTATTCAATCTGGAAATCAAAAAAATCAAAAACGACATAGGTCACTTGTCGATGTTTACATTTCTTGTCTCCCAAAAGATATTAGAGATAATATTTATTCGGGAACGACAAGATCACCAATATTTAATTATGTTAAATATTTGCGATATATTGATATCGCACCAATTTCTAAAAGTGTTAACAAATGGATTGTATCAAAGAAAGTTGAAGAGCTCCCGTTATTCAAACATTTACATGTGACTTGCAAGAGATCCATTACTAGGGATTATGAAACAGCTATTGTTGAAACTTTATGTGATTATTTTATCTCTTGTTCGATACGTATAGATGAAATTGATTTATCATGTCGTCTTTTCAACTTATTCGATCACCCATTTGCTAATCCGAACTTATCAAGGATAAAGACATTTAGATGTAGTGTGATGTATTTGCCTGACTTGATGGAAGCTGGTATTTTTAAATCAGCTTCCAAGATTGCAAAAGACATTCAATATCTGGAAATTCGATTCATATGTTCATATAATAATTATTCATCAAATTCGAAAAATTCACCTGTTAAAGATGTGACGGGACTTATTGAATCACAAAAAAACTTAAAACATATATTACTCCAATGTACTTCAGTCGAATTTCCTATGCTTCTAGCTAGTCTTTGCACACACACAATAACTTTGACCCATATTGAATTATATAGGATTGTTTATGGATGTGGTTTCCCACTTTGTTATTTGGCTAAATTGGAGAATTTACAACATTTTCAACTTGAAGGATGCAGCTTTACCGGATCATCCAATAAAAATGTTGACGTTTCATCATTTCGAAGATTGAAATCTTTAATAGTCAAAACGACAAATATTCAAACGGATATATTAGAAATTTTTATTCGTCAAGCCAATAATAGTATTCGTTTATTGGAAATAAGAGATTTTAGGGATTTACGAGAATTAATTTGTTCTTGCAAGAATTATTGCACATTACTAACAAAATTAGTTGTATCGATTAATCAAGGAACTCTTTTACCAATTATCTCTATGGTAACTACATGTAGAAATTTAGAAGAGATTCAAATTTATGATGAAACTATGAAAGATGGAGGTTTTTATTTACCATCTGATGCATTTGATGTTAATTGTAAACATACAGCCGATGAGTTTATTTGTCAACTCGGATCAGCTTTGCCAGATACGGTTCATACAATAAGATTGATCATGGATTGGGTTTATAGAACAAGTTCTCTTGATTTCTTTTTTAAGCAGTGTAATGCAAAAAAATTGAAAAAGCTAGAATTTAGTAATTGCTCTTTTTTTTCGAGTAAACATCTTGATATTGTCGTTCGTCATTGTGGAAAGACATTAAGGCATCTATATTTTAATAGTTATCATCACATGTCTAGAGAATATGTTAAGAAAGTAAGCAAGATAATTCCGAATCTTGTTATCGGAAACGATGAATTCCATAGAGCATGTTGAAAAGTATACAATATATTCCGTAAGAAATTTTAATTGTTTTTTCTTTGTAGATTTATCAAAGTGGTTGTGCAAATGCACTTAGATTTAGGTATTTTGATCTGAATTTGAAGTGAGAATGATCTCAAAAATGTTCTTTATCTATAGATGAGAAAAAACTTTCATTTTAATAAATTTGTGTTTGTAACAAGGACAAATAAAACATACTTTTTAAAAAAAAAGAAAAAGAGAATTAGAAAATCGGGAACCTATTTTTTTTTTATATGACAAATTGTTTTTTAAAATTCCTTATAAAGAATTAGTTTAGATAACTTTGACGCGTCATTCATGTGACATTCACTAAAAATTATTTACAGAATAGTTGTATTGTTTATCCGCATTATTTGGATAACATCATCATGAATTTGCATATCCCTTTTTTCCTTCCCTTCTCCTTTTCCCTTAATTCACTTTCAATCATTTTTTGTGTAACCGTGCAAACTCAAAAAGGCTATGATGATGTACAACCTTTTGATTATAAAAACTTGTTTACTGAATCTTAAACAATCCATGACACTCTCTCCTCTTCCACACGAGTTATGGCCGCAGCTTCTTTGCCTGAACTTTGTCTTGAAAGAATATTTAAATATTTGAGTAATGATTTAAACTCTCAATATTCATGTATTCTTATTAATAGATATTGGTGTTCTTCGCTTATATCTAAACTTTGGGAAAATCCTTTTGAATTTCTAAAAACAAAGAATAACAATTCTAATCTTTATCTAGTTAACACATATCTAATTTGTCTTCCTGAAGACATTCAAAGTTTTATTGGAATTCAAGACGTATCCAAACCATCATTATTTAATTATGCAAATTTTTTACGTTATATTTCTACTCAAAGTATTAGAAACAGTGTTAGTAAATGGGCAAAACGTAAGGATATTAAAGAATCACCAAAATTCAAGACATTTCTTTTCAACAAAGAAAATAATCAAGTTCCAGTTGAATCTATAGATTCTATAACAAAGATTTTAATCGAATATTTTTTTGTAAGTTCAACTTATATCAAAGGAATTGATCAATACCTTGGACGTTATCTTAATGTTTATAAATTACCGAATGCTGAAGCTAAATTATCACAAATACAAATTTTTAAATGTGGAGCTGATTCATTTGCTGGACTTGTTTCTTATGCTTCTAGAATTTCCAGAGATATTCGACAATTAGAAGTTCGACTAAAAGTAAAAGAAAATTCGAATATAGAAGGTAAATCTATATCTTTGAAGGATATTACAAAACTGATTCAATCACAAAGGAATTTACGGCATATATTAATTCAATATAATCCAACATTTTATTCTCGAAATGTAATCATTGATTTATGGGATAATTTAATGATTCATACTGAAAGTTTAGTTGAAATTATATTTTCAAAAATTAATTTTGGTTTCCGATTTCCTTTGGATTGTCTCGTAAAGTTTCATAATTTAAGGAGATTATCATTCGTCGATTGTGAAATCGAAAATATATATCCATTGAATTTTATTCCACCTCTTTTAGAAGAATTTGATCATCTGGCTGATAACCCACCATTGATAGAAGAGTTACAATCTTTTCAAAAACTTGAATCTTTATTTATTAGAACATCAAAGATTGATATTATTAAAATAGAATTTTTATTACAGCAAGCTTCTGCTTCACTTCATTCGCTAGAATTATTCAATTTAGATACTTTAACAAATTTAGAATATTTTACACATTTTTTTTCCAACATTACAAGATTAACAGTAGGAATTAATATGAGATGGAAAATAGTTACTTCCATAGTGAAAATAGCAAATCTTTTACGAGAAATTCATATTTATGATGGAAGATCTAATAATTTTGATGATTTAAGTATACATAGGAAACCTATGACAGCTGATAATTTTCTTTGTGAAATTGGAAGAGTGATGGGAGAACAAGTATATATGTTTAGATTTACTTTAGATTGGTATTTTAATCCAAATTCTTTGAATATCTTTTTGAAAAGATGTAATGTTAATCGATCAAATCGATTAAAAATTTTAGATTTTAGAAAGTTTAAATATTTTAGTAATGAGCACTTAGATCAAGTTATTGAATTTTGTGGTGGAACGTTGAATTATTTTTATTGCGAACAACATCATAGTTTTACGCAAGAGAATTTATTAAGAGCGAAGCAAGTCATTGGGAATGTTATGATTGAAAGGCAAGAACATTAAAATATTTACATAAAGAAATCTGATATTTTACTAGTACAGAAATAATGTATAATGTATTTGAATTATAAGGAATATACTGTACTAAGTACTAACAATATGAATGAAAAATTTGGGAATAAATTTTAATGATTTTATCTTGTGATCTATATTCATTAAAAAACAACAATTTACGCGTTTTACCAAAAAAAGAAACGTAATTTAATTAAAGGCATTATTTTAACTTTATTTGGTTTATCAAAAAAATAAAATTAATTTTTTCACACTATCATTTACCAATTTTGTGTAAGGTAACATGTGTAGAGCTAAGATCTTTCAAAGGGTATTTATATTAAACTTTATAAATCATAATAATTTTTTCTCTTCTTCTTTCATCTTTTTTTACAAACAAAAATAATAATAAAGGAAAAAAAATGTTGCCTTCTTCAACAAGTTACTCTTCTATTTTTCCTTTAAGGTCACATGATGACCCAATAATTTTCACTTTACTTTCAACCACTTTTAGTAGTGATATGAACTCTGACAAAGACTCCGATATTGATCATGACTTGAAATGGGCAAAAAATAATGGTGATTTTAGCGAAATGATCGAAAATATGTTTGAATGGAATGTTATGGGCACTTTAAGTGATGGAGATCGAGTATTTTATATCAATGAAAATGTAAATGAAGAAATAATAGAGGAGGAAGTAAGAAATGAATATCACGTGAACATATTTGAAAACTTATCGAGTGAAGATATTATTGTGGAAGAAGAGGAAATTATAGAAATGTCTGGTGTAAGTTTATACGAAGGATGTTATGATATCGAAATGAAATTCATTGAAGAAGATTTTGTTAATAATTATGACGTCTCCAAAGGTAAAATAATAATTTGATTAGCAAAAAAAAAAAAAATTTTTTTTTTTTTGTAATATTTGTGTTTATTTCAGTTACAGCATATCCATTTTCTGAAAACGGTCAGAATAGACGCGAAAATATTTCAGAGAAATTTATTAAAGATTGTAAAAAAGAAAAATTACAATTGGACAATCGAATTCATGACTTAAAAGATATGCAAGATGCGCATGAAAACATGGTATTTTAACCAAATAAATGGTGTCGTGAGGTTTTTTCCGTTCGGTAGGAAATAAAAAGTTACACTTAATCTAAAAAAAATTTTATTGCTAGGTTATTTTGTATTAACTGTTAATAATATAGAAATTATAGCAAATAGAGTATTAGATTTTTTTTTCTTTTATAGAATTTAATTTCTCTTTTTTTTTAAAAATATTTGTTGATATTTGTTTAAATTTAATAATAATATTGTGATAGATGAAATAACATAAATTTCTAGTTTTTTTCAATAAAATCATAATAATACTACAAGTCTACATACTGTAGTTTCTGGATTTAAAATTTTACTAAATGGTTTGTTATATTCATTATTATACAGTATATATACTGTACATCTAAAAGAAACTTTATTATCTAAACCCGGATAAAAAATGAGGCTGTATATTGTATATAATGCCGGTCAAAAGCATCATAATTCCGGTCAAAATTAGCATAATGCAGACCAGGCAAAATACGGTACTTTTACTATCCGTTATAAAGATAATAATATTGAAACAATCGAAACAACCAATTTGGATCAACAGATACAGGAAACTAGAAAACTAGGGTTAAGGAGTTTGTTACCCTGTACTGGATATTCTGATTATTTTAAAATATGTATTTATAGAACGATTAGCGCTTGTCCTTTTTCATTTCCCTTCATAGAACTACCAATCAAGTCCTGCAGCCACAGTGGCTTGTACATCAAAATAAGTATTGTACTAACATTGTACTAAAATAAGAAAAAAAAATAATTTAACAATTAGTGATTATTGTGTACATGATCGGATCAGTATTTAAATAATATAAATAATGAATAAGCTATTGGTTATTAATACGGCCGAGATAAAGAATTTTCTAGATAAGGTGAAGTCTGACAAATATTGTCATTGAATATTTTTTTTCATATTCTAATTTAAGTAAAGATAAAACTGGACAAGTTATTTTAAGTAATTTAGGTAATTAATTATTAATAAATATTAAAACCCTCCTTATATTCCGATTTACTTATCTTTATTTGGAATTTTGAATTATTTAAAATATTACTGGAATTAAGACTCCGAATTCGAAACAAATACGGACTGAAAGAACGAAAATGTTTCTTTGAATGATAAGAAAAAACAAAGACCTTATGATTTCATTTAATACTGGTTTTTTTTCGTACCTGAATCTAATATAGCGAAATAAAGAGAAATTATAACCCCTCAATTTTCGGTCTTGTGATATTCTATTTATGACGTCATCGGTCATTGCCGCAGCAATAACGTTCTAAATTTTCGAATTGAAACATTTTCTTTTCAAATAAAGTGTTATTCAAAGTATGGTAAATGCTTTCTTTGTAGGCTCAATTTAAAATAGATGGATAGATTTTGTATACGATCTAATGGTTCGATTTTGTCCTAATAATAATTTAATTTTTTTATTTCTTGATCATAGATTGAAGTACATTTTTTTACTTATGTTTAAAAATCTTAATTGTTAAATTTAAGTTGAAATTTTCATAATGTTTTTTCCTTATAAATTTTAATCATGTTCGTTGTCAAAGACATTAAACTTACTTTTTTTAATATCAACGATTATCCGACTGTAAAATTCTAGCTTCTAGCTTAGCGATTATATAGTAATTTTACATATATTTTATAAATCTTATGCAAATAAACGTAATAATTATATATAAACAATAAATTTTATTACGTCACGTAAAAATGTCCGATATTTAATAAATAATTATAATACAGTAAAAAAAAAATAAATAACGATTAACGTAATAAAACTAACGCGATAAAAATTTGTTCGATAAAATAGTTATAATTTACAATATATGGTCACCTATACCTAAAATTAAATCGATATCAGCAGAATCTGTATTATTATTTGTATTATCTGTATTATCGCGATGTTCCGTAGAAACATCATTTGCAGAATCAATATAATAAGATAATTGTTCAGTATGATTCAATTCATTGAAATGAGAAAGAAGAGTTTCATTCTGTGGAGATTGTTCCCGTGTTAAGGATTTTTGTGGAGACTCTGGCTGAGAAATTGGATGATTTGAAAATAAATTAGGGTTGCTAGTGTTGCTAGTGCTGCTATTATTGGCATTATTCCATTGTTCAAAAGTTAAATGCATTTGTTGTAGATATTGTGATTGTACTGGAATTGTGGATGTGTATTGATTTTCGGTATGATAAGAATTTTGTTGATTGTCAAATAAATTTACTCTAACAGAATTATCCATTGGATCTTCCTTATGAAATATTAAACTAGTTTTAGAATCAGGTTTAACTGGTCTGTACATAATATGTACTTGATCTGAATATGAAGATCGTTTCGTTTTACGTTGTTTTTTTGGTTTTGTCGATCCAGTCGACTCATTAATTTGAATACTAGTTCTTCTTTTCTTTACCCGATTTTCAGTGGGATTTGATGCTTTTGATTTCTTGGATTTTGGTTCTGATTCTTCTTTCTCCTGAACAATTGCAGTCTCTTTATGTTTTGGAGAATTTTGTGTTGATTGTTGAGGAGAAGAAATTGGATCGTCATTATGGCTACTTTCTGTTAATGGATTAAAAAATTGAGTTTGATTATCTAATTGATTAACAGTTATAGAAGATGAAGATTGTTGAAAATTATCCGAATCGTTATTATATTGAACAGTTGTATCATTTTGTGCTACATAATCAAACAGGTCTGATAAAGATTGCGATGACATAAGGGCATCACTTCCAAGTTGAGGTGCAGTTGTTGTCGAAATAGTTTGTTCGGGAATATTATAAGGAAAAATGGAAGATTGAATGGCTGTTGCAAAGGAAGAAGAAAACAAGTTTTGATTATTATTATCACCTTCAACAATCTGACGAATATATTCCCAGAAATGTTGTTGAATCGTTTCTTCTCTATTTTGTATAAGTATTGTTAAAATTTTAAAAATTAAATTTAAATTTTCAAGACTAAATCTAATGTCATTTGGATTATTATTCATTAAATTCCATAATCTTCTCAATAATAAAAATTGGTCAATAGTAGTTGAAGGATGTACGAATAATTGAAAGAATTGATCTTTAAATATATTATTAACTTGGTTAGCATGTGATAAATCTGAAAAAAATCTTGTCAAATTTAATAAAGTATTTTCTATAAATTCACCACGTGATTGAGCTTCGATTAAATCTGGATTACTTCTTGGTCTTCTTCTGCCAGGTTCTGGATAAGTACATATTTCATTATGATCAAGACAATAAGTGCAAGTTGATTTTATTGCATAATCTCCGTCACATTTTTTTTTATCATGTTTACATTTGTTACATGCATTAGTAGAAATTTTGCCACGTTTTTTCTTTGGTGGCCGGGAAGAAATTTCGGGAGCGGATTGATCTTCCCAAGATTCATCAGAATCTCCTCCTCCCTGTTGAGATACTGATGTTGAAACTTCGAAATTTTGTTCCATTTTTTTTAAAAAAAAATATATATATACAGTATATATTTGTTTATCGATTAAAGAATAACTCGAATTACTGAATAATTTACAAGAAACCTTATGGTCGCGATGTGAAAGAGTTACTTGTAAAATAATTCAATTTATTTTTTTATTTATTTATTTTATTTTTTTTTTTTTTTAGAAAAAAAATAAATAAATAAATAAATAAATTATAACATATAATACGTTTCCATAAAAAATCTTAAATTGTTTGAAATAAAAAAATTTAATTATTGAAAAAAAAAAATAATAAAAATAATGAACAATTTATAAAATTTTGTGTGTTCGATTGAATAAAATAGAAAAGTAAATATTTAGAACTTCTGAAAGTATGTCGTCTTATATATTTTTTTTTGTTTGTTGATATCATTTAAACAACCTTATGGCTTGATTATAAATGTGGCTTGTGTGACTGAAAATCAAACGGAACATTCAAACTTATAACTAACTCATAAACTCCGCTTATTCTATTAACTATCTACTTAATATAAAAAATTACAATTTACTGTATATACTGTATATATATATATATATATACTAAAAGCAAATCATAATGATTTATAATATATCTCCGACGTTTTTGACTAGGGAGTAGAATATTAAATTTGAGGTGCACAAATCCAAAAAAGTATAAGAACCACTAATGATAATCGTGATTTAAACCATAAAAATTTAACAAAGATTTTTGACCTGCGGAAAAATCCCTATAATACGGAAAATGAAGCCGTCATTTAATTATTTTTATTTTCTTTTTTTTTACTTCGCCTAATTCAAATTCTTTACTTATTAACTATTTATGAGTCTTTATGACGAAAGAATTATATTTGTTCTTAACTTCTTATTATGGAATTACAAATATTGATCGATCAAAATTCGATTATTACATAATTCTTATGGGTTTATATGGCGCATGAAACATAAAGTCATTTATGTATAAAAACGATCCCAAGTCCTTGTCGGATGACGTGAGATGTAGATAAACAAAGATAGTATTATATTTTTTGTCTCGTTCATATGATAATAATTTTTTAAATATTTAACAACAAAACAATGGTTCGATTTGTTTTTCACATTAATAAACTTCTTGAAAAGGTTAATGAACTCTATAAATAACTAACAACTAATCCTTGAATATATAATTATTTACGTTATTTATAGATCTATAAATTTATAACGGAAAAAAAGTCCTTTTTTATACCAGTTAATGATTGTTCTAGTCGCATGCTTTATTGAAAACTCAATCAATTTTCGGTATATAATAATAAAAAATTCGCTCATTATCATTATTTTAAAATTTATGGTAATTATTACAAAATTCAATAGCCGACTATTTTAGAAATTACAAATATAGGATTGTTTCTTGAATATCAATGAAAGTATTTAACTAGCTTGTCTTATCTATAAAGAGTTGTTGAATGAATTTGTACAATTTTTATACCAAATTTGTGCCAAACAGAGAAATTTGTTCGAATTTTATGTTAAAATAATGTTACAAAATTGAAAAATGAAACTAATTTAGATAAATTCCAGATGAGCTCATTTGGGACAAAAGTGTTACAAATTCATGCATATATGTATATTTATAAATAAATTATTGTAAATTGTTTACAAATAAACGTAAATTTTACAAACGCGTTATTTTCATTTGTTGAATTTTATTTTAATTCACAAATTGCAACAATGCATATATTGAAACTAATATTGCAGATTTGGAATTGGTTTATTATTAGGAAAGAAGTTAGTTTCTATAAAAGATATAAAAGATATAAATTAATCGGATTATGCTCGGTTTAATTGTTTAAATTGCCTCAATCTCCCAATTAATATGCTTCCTTTTATTGAAAAGAAATGTTGTGTTATGTCACAACCGTCCAAAGTCGTTCACATGAGAATATTAAAATTATGTTTCATGTTTTAATATAGAAAGAAACCGAAATTTGCGGAAATAATCTTATTTCGCTACACAGAGAAATGGCTTAATTAGCTTTTCTTGGAAGGTTATTTGCACGGAACAAGAGTCCGATTAAAGATCTAGACGATCCATCCCTATTAATATTAGATGATATACATAGCGCATATAATGCATCGGAGACAATGCAAAGAATAAGATGTGAGGCTTGTGTGTGGCTACCAACATTGTGTCACATGCATACATGCCAAGTAATTTGTTTATAAGTTTAAAGTTGATTTGCACGTTTTATTTGGAAATAAAGAATTTCTTTCCGATATTAAAAAAAATTTTTTTCTATCAAAAAAAAAAGATTGTTTAAAATTTTCAAATTCCGATGTAAAAATTGTTCTATAAATTCCGATTGTTTCGATTGTTCAATTGAAGAGGTTTAATTAAATTGTCAATGATTTATTATAATTTGGAGAACTAGATCTCAAAAATTAATAATGGAGTTACGCGTATTATAAATAGAATTTAATTGATAATATTGTACATTCACTTTACTCAGGTAATTAGAAGTTTATTGTGAGTAAATGCATATTGAATGAAAAAAAAAAATTAATAATTAATATGCACCATAATATTTGATGAAATTCCACTATCGTAGTTTCAACGAGAGGTTTCATAATTCAGAAAACATTAATCTGCGAATAAAAAAAACAATATTCCTCGATAGCAAAATATGCAAGTAATATCCGATGGAATTTCCGACTAGATCGCAACGATCATCAGCCACAAACTCATGTAAGTCATCCTAATTTGGAAATTGATAACCAAATCAATCTGTGGCTTGTCATGAAAAATCTCGGCCGGACATTTCTTGATTTGGTTATTTGTTACCATTTTTGGCTTTGATATTCAACTATAATTTGTCCCGTTTCTACGCGGTAATTGTTCGAAATGAAACTGTTTTTTTTCTTTTTTGAAACCTTATGCGGTTATACATTATTTAAATAAACCAATAAATTTATTTCTTTTTTAAAAAAAAATCAAGTTTTACATTTGTAGTCTTAGTAAGGATAAATATCTTGAATTTCTTCATTAAAGATTAAATTTCTTTGATGATATTCTTAAGGTTCATCTTCAATTACAAACTACTCCGATAACTCCGTCGCAAATCAATTCAGAATTCTGAATTGAAAATTACACATGTATATATCTTTAAAGATAACAACAATATTTACAATAAGCAAATTCGAAAGAATAAACAACATAATGTACATACATATATTTACCACAAGGAAATTTAGCGTCCGGAAAATATTGACAAAGTATAGAGGATGACTCAAAAGTCTTAGTATGAGTCAGGAAAAAAGATTTCATAGATTGGACAAATTAGATTATCAAATGTGTTTTCGGAAATAAATTATTTCATATGCAGTTATACGCATGGATTAATTATGCCGCAGGCGCAGTCTACAGTATGTCAATCATTATGTACTTAATTAACTGCGGTTAATTTTTTTTGATTCAATTGGTTTGTACACCACATTATTTCAAATTTTTTTCCGATTCGCAAATGCCTTCATTCAATCTTTCGGATAATATGCCATTACTATTTATTTTAGTCATATTATTGGTCCTATTCGATATAATATTTATATCACACGTCATTGATGTCAAAGACTCACAATGTTGTTCAGTTTTGCCGATCATTTCTTTTTGCAAAAAAAATATATATATATATGGAGACAGAGAAATGGTGTGATAGTAGCATGATTACAAAAGTAATGTGCAATTCGTAACAGAATGGCTAATAACGTGACTTCGAGACTTTGAACGAATTTTTGATTTACGTCATTTACCCAAGCCGTAAATTAATACAAAAAGTAAAGGAAATACAGTCAAAGCTCGTTATAATGAACCTCATTATAGTAAAATCGCGATATAATTGTTGTAGCCCAAACACTACCATGCGTCAAATCAAACTTGGGAAAACCTTATATCCGAAACTTGACCATGTCCCAAACTAACCCAGTCTTAAATGGTAGTTTGAGACGTCTTAAACATTTAAAATTTACTAGTTTTGTTTGGGATATGGTTAAATTTCGGACATAGGATTGTCCCAAGTTTGATTTGGGATATCCCAAGTCGGATTCGGGACATGGTTACGTTTGGGCTACAACATAATGACCTTTTTTTGTCAATAATTTTTTATAATAAATTTCTCTCGATATAGTGAACTCTTAACAAAACTTCATTATAGTAAACAAAAATGGTTAAAACTATAACGGTCTTTGACTGTAGGGTTCATAATACAGTATTTGTATTTCTTTAATTACCAAATCTGTTTCTTAAGGAAACGATCATCATCTGCGGAGTGGTTCCCTTTGAGAAGATTCAGAATCGGAGTCCTTTCAAGTTATGTAAGAAAATGTTAGATCATTACATATTAAACTTTAAAATCAAAAATTCTGGAATACAGGATCAATAAACGTGATGCAAGATATTGGAAAAATAATGAAGAGAAAAGACTTTATTATGAAAGAAATGAAATCGATATACTGTCTCCTTCATTATATATATTTTATGAATTGTTATTCACTAATTTTACCACAATTAATTCAGATGGATAAGTCATAATAACTAAATTTTTCAAATATCATAAGTTATAAGAAATCTTGATTTAAATGAGTATTATGATTTGAAATATACTGAAACAGAATCTGCTGAATGTTTGAGTTCTAAAACTGAATCAAAGTCTAAATCATTTAGTTCTAAGTCAGAGGATAAAGTTACCTATATTAATTCTCTGATGATTATGAATATGGCTGATAGTAAAGGTATTAAAGAATGCATTATATATTTTACATTAAACACATCACTATAAATATAAGGGATTTAAATTATCTTATTATCTTTTAATTTATCTATTTTACATGCATCGTAATGTTAAATTTGTTAAATGTCTGACAGATTATCCAGATATCTCCAGATATCTGTTAGATAATGCGGATATCCAGATATTATCTGGATAAATTTATATCCGATCTGAATGGATAAAAGCTAGGATATCCATAAAATTTGGATAACAGATTCAAACTCTGGCCAGAAGGTGTTAGAAATATTATATTGCTCAACAATCTACTAAAACGGTTGAAATAAAATGCAATTGCCATATATAAAGGGTTCTTCTGAAATAATACAGATTTAGTGAATCAAATTGATAAACTTACATCTTTTGTCAAAGTATGGTCATAGACTTCCTGTCGATACATATTATTGTTTAATACAATATCCACATTCTGCAAATTGATTAAGCTAGTTATTAAAATAGATTATATCTAATTTTGTTTATAATAGAATACCTCGTTTTCTTTCAAATTTTCATCGTTTAGAGTTCTGAGAATTAGATAAGGAAAAAGATATAGAATAAAATGAAAGTTATATCATTTATTACTTAAGAATATAATAATACCCACAGTTCTGCTTCAATTGGGTTGTAAACAATTTCTTCCTTTGCATTTCATCATTGATAGATCAGATTTTCACACCAGATTGTCTTTGTTTCTTTGCATTCTCATATATAGCTTCATTCTGTAAAGACTTTTTCAAGATTATTTAATTTGATACATAATAAAGTTAGTGTCAAATACGAATTAAAAGGAAATAAAAGTAATATGAACTAATCTAAAGATTGACCTCTTTCTGAATTCACTTTTTTTTCTTGAATTCTTCATTTATTTTAATATTATTAATAGCTGTTCCAGTATTGATTAGAGAATTATAATTCCTAATAAATATGATGTATAAGTGAACTCCATCTGATTTAGGAACTTTATATTCCTTCTTCTATTCTCTCAATATTTTATGATCAAGCTGATTATTCTAGAGAAAAAATCATAGAAAAATTAGCAATATTCTTAGTGCACTCATAATTCTCTATCTGATTTTTATTCATCCAATTAGGTTAGTGAGAAGCCTTGAACATCAGGTTTTAAGAATTGAGAAAGTTACTTATGCTCCAATTAGACTAATGTTAGATTAGCAAGAAGCCTTAAACATCAGTTTTGAGAACCAAGAAGGTCACCTGTATCTAGTGTTTCACATGAATTGAATTGAATCAAATTCAAATTTGATTTGATCAAATCACAAATCATTTAAATTTGATTCAAAATTTGATCAAATCAAATCAAATCAAATCAATTCAGATTCGATTCAAATTCAATTTGATTCGATTTAGATTTGATTTGAATTCAATTTAATCTGATCTGATTTGAATTCAAATATAATATGCCATTATATCCATACTTATAGATTATAGTAAAGACTAATAAGAAACAGAAATTAGAAAGGAGTATTGAGAAATTATGAGAAATTAAAAAAAAGTATTGAGAAATTAGGAAGAAATATTGAGAAATTAAGGAATTAGAAAGGAGTGTTTCAGAAAAAATATAATAAAATATTGAGAAATTAGAAGTTTTTAATGAATTTATTTAAAAAAAAGTAATAAATTAACAGCTTCTCTTTGAAAAATAATAGAAAAGATAAAGGTAATTAGCAAGCTGTATCCGTATATTATCATATTGATACAAAAAAAATCATGGTCGATAAATCAGAATCCAAATTGATTTGACCAAATCGAATTTGATTCAGATTCAATTTGAACAAATTGAATCTAATTAAATCGAATTCTGATTCAATACCAAATCCAAATCTGAGATTTGAATTCAATTTGTGATTTAAAATTTTGAATCAAATTGAATCTCCCCATATTCTAATGTCAGAAACCAAATAAAGTTCTTCCACCAGTCCTCCTGAATCTTCCTTCAAGGTGAATACCCTTCATCCAGTTCATCTGAATCTTCCCTCAATCTCCTGGATCTTCAAATATATGTTGCATAATTTTAGAGAAATATGGTATGTATTTTAGCATTACTTATACTTAACTACTTATAACAAAAGAAAGTTAGTCAGCATTATAGCTCTCAAATAATACTAATTTATTATGATTTATTTAAGTAGTCTTAACATTAATAATATTTATAAGATTTTTTTAGTTTTACATTATTAGAAACATCTATTTTCTTTTTGATAACTTACTAATGCTTTTATTTATTTTTTAATTTAGATTTATCAGATATTATATGTTTATTAATAGGATAATAATAGGATTTTTAAAACAGTTGCCTTATGACCTTTATTTGATCCTAGGAACCACTATAGAAGTATAAATTATATGATCTTTATTTGTCTCTAAAAGCTATTGTAGAAATAGGATTATATAATTTCTAAATTACTTCAGGAGCCTTTCAAAATCTAACCAAAAATTCAGACACTATATAATCTTCATTTGTTCCTAGGAGCTATTGTAGAAATAAGATACATGATTTTCATTTTATTAGTGATTTATAGTAATTTAACAATTTATAGCAATTTCAATAATTTATAGCAATTTGTAATAAGTATATTATAATATTTGAGACCAAAGGATTTAGCTAAAGATGCTATACATATATATTTACATGCATGTATGTAGATTGGCTGATATCATGATTTGGTTAAATTAGATTTGAGTCACTATGACAGCTTAGACTTACCATTTTCACATGATGTACAGTAGATGAAAAAAGTAATCAGAATTGTAAAAAATGTAATAATTAAATAATCAATAATTAAAATTGTATGAAATTTTGCATATTTATTGTTAAATATGCAAATAAGTTTTATATAAAATTTCAAGATTTTATCTTAGTTTCTTGATTTACAATTGTTATTATTTAATTTAAAAAAAAAAAATATCAAAATTTAAGGTAAGAAAAAATTTTAACAAAGTTTAATATTACATCTAAATCTTATTAATTAGACTGTATATTCATATAAAAATTTTATAAACATAAAATATATCCTTTTATTGGTTTAATAAAAAAAATTTTTTATAATTTAATTAGTTAATTATTTGGTAAATTAAATTTAAAGTTGGCTCAAAAATAATTTAAAATTAAAAATAATAGATTAATATCAATACATCTTTAAAATATTTAAAGAATGATTTTTTTTATTTATATTTATATATTATTGGTCCAATATTTAATAGATTTTATAATAATTTACAATTGTTATTGTTGTTTAGCTTTAATTTGAATTTTAGTTCTTTCAATTAATATTAAAGACTAAAATTTGAATAATTTAGCATGATATGAACCTTTAATTTTGATAGTTTAGTTTTTTAATAAACTTTAATTTGCATGCTATATTTGAATTTTTGTATTTTTTATAGCTTAAAATTTTGACAACTTTTTTTTTTAAACTAAAATGATAATTATAAGACAAGGAACTAAGATAAAATCTTAAAATTTTATATAAATCTTATTTGCATATTTAACAATAAATATGCAAAATTTCATAAAATTCTAATTATTGGTTATTTAATTATTGTATTTTTTTGCAATTCTGATTACTTTTTTTGTCCACTGTATTCATAAAAAATTTAGTATACCAGTTTCACAGGAAACCAAACTTTTTTTATTATTCCATAAATTTTATTGATATGCACAATATAAAATATATTATGATTATCACATGATATGTGTTAACATGATTGCCATTTGATTAAAAATTAAAACAAAACTGCCATCATAAAATATAATTTAGTTTTTATTTAATCTTCTCTTTTTAACTGGCTTTTTTTTCTTTGACTTTCTTGGGATTTTGGTATTATTGGCAAAAAATTTAACTGTAGATATAGGTAATAATATAGAACTTTGGCTAGCTTTTATAAATTCATTTTTCAAGTCATTTTCTAATCTATTATTATTGTTATTCCAGATATTCAAGACTTATAGGATGTCCTTAATAATTAACTATGAAAATGATTAAAGAACAAAATTACAATTATATCAATAAGCTTTTCTTATCTTGTATTGATATATTGCTACTAAAAATTTTAGAAATGATTTTACTGTTTCTTTCAAGAACTTGCTATTCATATTGAAAGATCTAAGATCTTTACAGAAAATACAAATAGAATACCAGTACATCACAATCTTACAAATTGAATCCATGTCCTAAGATGTATAATTCCAATGACCTGAAATTTGTTTGCTTTTTATTATTCATAATTTGCAGCAATCATTAGATCAGTATACATATCTCAAAGAGTTTTAGACATTTTGAATGCTTCGAGAAGGTATTTTTAGTCTGAAACATTCAAGAAAGATCTTGCAGCTTCAATAGTTCTGATTTTAAGTTTTTTGTCAATATTATAAATGATTCTATCAATTTTACGGCTGATAAGTTTTCTTGTGTTTGCTTGCCGATTATAATTTTTTCTGTTTGCACTACTTACCGATGATGCATCTTTTCTACAAAAAATAAGAAATAAGCTGTTAAAAGAAATATAAAGTTAAATTGTTTATGTTAGTGAAAGTCTAGTTAAAACCTCTTAATATCAATTTTTAATTGCATGTCTTTCATACAAAAATTAATATATGTGGAAAATCTACATTTTCATACAAATTACAAAGTGTTCACATATTCATCTGAATCTATTCTTAATTAAAATGTTTATAAATATCATATCATTTTTTATTTTTAAGATATATCATCATCACGGTTATATGTAGTTTTTTTCCATATCTTGCCATTTTTTTTATAATATTACTTGGAACAGATAGAACTCCAATTTTGATTTTCAGTTAATTCTTTCCACTCTATATCGGTAAACAATACTTTGATATTCTCATTATTAAAGTCAACAATATATAAATGAATATAGCTAATAATATATCAGTATTATGAATGATAAGATAAAAAGAATTTAATATTTAAGAAACTTATTGTTCATAGTCCATGTCTTTGGCAAAGAAAACATTCTCCACTATTTTATTCGTACTCAACTGCAATTTTGAAGAATCTGGAATAGAATAATAAGCATATGAAAAGGCAATTTTATTTACTTTTGGAAGCATATCCTCGTCTTCATCTCCATTACCTGTGATACTTTTTTCATCCATCTCATCATAATCAAGCTCTTCAGATGATATAATTTTTGTTTTGCAAAACAGACAAAATATGGTTGAGCTAAAGTTATTAATCTAAAGAATAAAAAAATATATAAGTATTGTTTATCCATTATAATAACAAATTTAATGTATTGTTATATTTACCTCTGCATTATAATTAAGGCAATAAGAAAATTCATTTCGCTTATGTTTTTCTATTCGATGAATAATCTACAAAGAGTGAAAGCAAGATAAAGAATATATACCCTAATTTTAAAAGTGATAGCTGAACGATTCATTTTAATTAAAATACAATATCTCATTCTTCTCATTGTTAGTTTTACTAAGGATATTTTGCTCATCCAAATTTTCAGAGTGACTTTTGAAAAAAAGTGATAGTTTTGTTATTTAATTTCTATAGAAATAAAGGTCAATATCATAAAATATAACACACAAACTTAATATCATTCTTTGTCAAGATCGCATTTATTTACATGCTTTGTACCATCTTCACTAACTTTCCAAAATCTCTTCTGTATTTGATTATTCTAAGCTGCTGTTTACTCAATCTATTTATTTTTTATTATTTAATTTAAATAAGTTTATTTTAATGACTTACAGTAATACCACATCACATTTAATTAATTTGAGATAGTGAATCCTAAGCTATAATTAATTCCTCTTGTTCTTTAAAACTCTTAAGTTTTCATTGCATCCATCATTCAGAAACATCATTCAGTACCTTTTTTTAAAAAGAGTTAGATACATTATAATAACTGAAAATGATAAATATTGAATAGAATCTGAAAAAAATAAGCAGTTGTATGCTGAAGAGTGATCACTTATACAAGCTGGCCAAATATCTCTCAAGCACGTAAGCAAAAGAGATGCCCTAAAGCCCAAACTTCTATACAGTCTGTTCAGTTACAATCTCTACCACACATCCAAGGTGACTACTTGTATAAGTTAGTCAATTGTTTCGTAAGAAGAGATGTCTTAAAGTCCAAACTCCCATATGATCTGTTTAGTTGTAACATTTATGCCCACTTTCATAAGAAAGAGACACAAATACTTACCAAATTTCTATTAAAAGAAACTGCTTTTTTTATTGCAAATATAGTACAAGATTACAAATTGAAGTTTTTCTTGACTACTTGCACAATGTTATCTAAAAAACATTGGCAATGGAAAATGACAGTTTTTAGGGAATTCAAAAAACTATTGTGCCATTTCATTTATCACTCTTGGTATATTCTACTTCTTATGAACAGATCTTTACCATTTTCTTCCAACCATAAGAGAAAGTCCTTTTCTTTTTACATGGTTGGATTTTTTATAAAGTACTGAAAATATTCTGCAAATGTAGAAAACAGCTTAGAATAATCACAGAAATAACATAACATGGTTAAAACTTTTAACCTACCAAATGATTCATTTGATAATAAATTTTTCATTACTGTTTGTGGGGTTAAGATACTTGAAGATAGTAAAAAGATTTTTTTTTGCATATTGTATTTACCCATATATATGCAATTAAGATGTAGTACAAAATTGTTAGCCGATTATATTACATCATTACACATAACATTTTTCAAGATTTAATGTAATACAATCAACCTCCTTATAATCACACCTCTCATGCTGTGACTATAAAGGAGTGTGCTTATAGCAAGGTTTTTGTTTTATAATCACATGTATATGAAATTTAATATTATAATTTTATTTTAGGATTTCACCAGAGTGAATTTCACTGGAGGTTAATTTAAAAATAATTAACCGGGGGGGGGGGGGATTTTTAAATAATTTACCAGAGGTTAATTTCACCGCATCATGTGATTTTTATTACATAATTTTATATTTATTAATTTATCAAAATTATATATAAGAAAAATGCTTTTTTTTTATTTTGTTTAATAAATAGTTTAAAATAGATTTATTAGATCTGAATTCTTGCAGATACTCTACAATAAACATGACTACTCAATTTTATTCAGAGATGTCAGGCTGGAATTGAATATATTGGGATTGCTATCAACTTCTTTTTGTCAGAATTTAAATTCTGGGCAGCTATGACTTCCGCAACTCCCGAAACCAACCAAACTGACAGATTCCATATGTTATTCATTAGGGTGCAAAACACTTTGGAGTGAACATATTTCATATGATAAATTATATTAATTAAAAATCATACACGAGAAAATATACTGATAGATTCTTCAGAAATAAAAATAAATTCATGATCTCGAATGAATGTCTACTTGCTGCGCCTCAAATTTTACATAGCCCGATTTGTGACCTAGTTGCATAATGATGTCACCAAAAATGATCTTAATCTGTTGTTAATCTGTTATATATGTTTTTCCACTTTATCTTTAAACATGGACCAAAATGAAGAAGTTATACAACAACAGCCACAAAATGAAGAAAATGAAAGCACCGAAGACGAAATAGCTGAAGAAGAAAGAGATACTTCAGAAGCTGAAACCGATGACGATGAGGAGGAGGAGGGATCCACAACAGAAGAAGAATCGATTGAAGAGGAAGAACCAAAGTTGAAATATAAACGTCTTGAAGCTGATGTTAGCGAGTTATTGAAAAAAGATGCCGCGAGTGCAATGTCTGTGTCAGAAAGATTTGTAGTATGTATTTTAAGGTTGGCAAATTGATTGGTGTTTAGAATTGATTTTATTCATATTGTTAATTCTTCACCAATGTCTATTTATAAAGGCTCTTGGAACGCACAATGGAGCTGTCTTAATACTCGATTTTGATGGCAATCTAAACAAAAGTTTATCATCGCATGTAGCTTCAGTAACAGACATTGCCATTGAAGTGTCAGGAGAATATGTCGCTAGTGCATCTTTAGATGGTCTCTATTTTTTTTCAATCTGAATTTCTTTTATCAAAATATAATGCGATCTAAACGTATTTATTACGTACATTATAGGAAAAGTCGTTATTCACAGTTTATATAATGATACAAAACCACAAGTCTTTAATTATCGTCGACCTCTTAAATGTATTTCGCTTGATCCTGATTATCATAGAAAAGATACCCAAAGATTTGTTTGTGGTGGTATGTCGGGTGTATTAAACCTGAACGAGAAAGGTAAGAAAATTCATTTATTTTATTTCTTCTCATACTAGTATATATGTTTTTTTTCTTGATTTTTTAATGAATAGCAATAATAATTCATCTAGCCCTTGTGACACCTGTAGGATGGTTTGGTCAAAAACAAGACACAGTACTTCAACATTCTGGAGAAGGTCCGATTGGTGCCGTAAGGTGGAAAGGATCGCTAATTGCCTATGCTAATGACGAGGTATATATTAGTTAATGGTTTTATTCTATCGATGTATTTTTTACAAGTTATATTCAAACAAATTATTGTTCATTTGTAGGGTGTAAAAATTTACAATACCCAAACACAACAAAGGATTACATATATCAAACGTCCATCAGGAAGTCCTCGAGCTGATTTATATCGTTGCAACCTTACATGGCACAATGAAACCACATTGCTAATCGGTTGGGCAAATTTTATTCAAACCGCTGTTGTTAAGGTAAGTAATAAATTAATAGTAATTATTGAATTTAAACTTAATCTCTTTTTCTGTATACTTATTTAGGAATATGCTAAGCATGAAGTTCAGCCTGGTCGACCAACTCAATATGTTGAAGTTTCTATGTAAGGCTATTTGGTTTTTTTTTTGTTTATTAGATTATATTTATATCCATTATTAAATAATTATAGGTTTCAGACTGAGTTTATTGTGTGTGGCATAGCGCCATTTAACGATATGACGCTTGTCTTAGCATACCTTACTGGTGAAATTACACAAGATACAAATACGGATGATCCATTTCAACACGGAAGACTTGTGTGTATTATTTTATCAAACATTCAAGATTTCAATGTAATAATAGTTTATTTACTTATGCTATTTATAGCGTGCCAAACGCCCAGAGTTACGCATTATCAATTCGTATAATGAAGAAATTTCGACCGACGCATTGTCACTACATGGTTATCAACATTATCAAGCGAATGATTATGAGCTTGATTATTTTCCTTCGGAAGATATGTTTTATGTTGTCAGCCCTAAAGATCTCGTTCTTGCAAAACCTCGGGATTTGGACGATCATATAGGTTGGTTATTAGAACGTTCAAGATACGAAGAAGCACTATTATCACTACAAGAAGCTCAAGCTTGGGGTGGAAGTAAAGTCTACAATTTAACAGATCTCGGTGAGAGGTATTTGACTTATTTGATTGAAGAAGGTATGTAATCTTATATAATAAATTATTGTTTTTTATTTCTACTTTCAAATTAATTTACTTAATATACAATTCATTCATTCATTAGAGGAATATACAAAAGCCGCAGAAAATTGTAACAGGATCCTTAAGAATGATGCTGAGCTATGGGAAAAATGGGTCTTTATGTTTGCAAATTTGAGACAATTACACGTAAATATTTAAACAATTTAATTATAATTCGCTTCTATCGTTCTTCTAACTTATTTACTATAATTTATTTAGGAAATTACTCCTTATATACCGTTTACGAACCCACAACTTAGTAGCACGGTTTACGAAATGGTCTTGGCTCATTTCTTAAATTATGATCATAAGGTAATAAACTTTTGATAAAAATTATAATTTTATTAAAATTTCAGATAAATAGTTTAATAATATAATGTGTCCTTTTAATTTTAAGGCTTTATTATATACAATAACGAGCTGGCCACCGGAAATTTATAACGTACAAAGTGTTATTGTACTTGTTGAAGATATCTTTGAAAAAGAACAAAACAATGAAGTTTTGATGGAGTGCTTAGCCGAATTGTATGATATCGTAAATTATTTATTTTATTTACGAAATGATATTTACAAGTGGTATTAATTTGTTGGATTCCTATTTCAGATATGCATATGGTGATCAACCAGATAAAGCTCTTGAATTTAACCTTCGATTGCGTAGACCTAATGTTTTTGATTTAATACGAGAGCACAGTTTATTTTCGGCAATCCAAGATAAAGTTATATTACTTATGGAATTTGATCAACATTTGTTTGCAGAAGTTAAGAAAGCGGAAGAGGCGGAGATCGCAAAATTGAATCAAGATCCAAGTAAAATAAAGCCCAGAATTAGACGAAAGAAACCTACTGATATGAAAGCAGTGCAATTATTAGTAGAAAATACTGAACATATTACGGTAAAGATTCTAAATCATCGATGCACTTATGGATTTTGACTTTAAGATCTTACTTTATTTTATTATTTATATTATTCATTAAATTAGATATCACATGTCGTACGTCAGCTGGAAAAACAACCTTATTTTCTGCATATATATTTAGATGCCCTATTTATGAAGGATCATCATGCAGGCTACGAATTTCATGACCTTCAGGTTGAGTTATATGCTGAATATGATTATGATAGATTGATAGAATTCTTGAAGTCTAGCAATTATTATTCTTTGGAACAAGTATGAATCTCGTGACTTAATTATTTATCAAATTGATATTTTAAAGTCAAATATTAAATTATTAATTTTTTATTTGTTTTTAATTTATTTATTTTTTTTTTTATTTTAAGGCATATAAAATATGTGAACAGAGAGATCTAGTCCCAGAAATGGTATTTATACTTGGTCGCATGGGCAATAATAAACAGGCGCTTATGTTAATTATTAAAAGATTAAATAATGTTCAGCGAGTAAGTCACTTGATAATATTATGGCAAATTATTTATTTTTTGAAATAGCTGACAATTTATACTTTTAAATATTCTAGGCAATTGATTTTGCTAAAGAGCAAGATGATGATAGATTATGGGAAGATTTATTGACATATTCATTAGACAAACCAAGTAATTTTTTTTATTTAAAGTTATGATATTATATGTACGATTTTCGATTAAAAAATTTTTTTCTTACCTAATTGTATACAGAATTCATAATTGGTTTATTGGAAAATCTCGGTGGTGCTAATATTGATCCAATACGGTTGATTAGAAGAATTCCCAATGGGAAAGAAATTCCTGGTCTTAAAGATGCACTAATTAAAGTTCTTCAAGACTTCAATTTACAGGTTTCTAGATAAATTAATATATATTATATTTCCGCATATTTATTTATTATTTTATTTATATTAAATTAAATGTTTTGAATTAGGCATCATTGAGGGAAGGATGTCAGAAAATATTAGTTAGTGATAGTGTATCTATGGCCAATCAACTGCATAAAGCGCAAAAACGTGGCATTGTGTGTGGAGGTTTGTATATAATAAATTCAGATATAGCATTTGGAGTATTTCATTTATTAAAATTTGTTTTTATTATAGATGATTTAACCTGTTCTATTTGTTCTAACCCTATAATTAAAGATGGTAAGTATTCAATTATTCGCAATAATTTTTTAAATTTATTAATGAAATCCTATTATTTAAAGCTACCACCGATTCAGTTTCAACAACGATTATATTCTTTTGTCGTCATGCTTTTCATGAAGCATGTCTTTTAACTGATGAGACTTTACCTACCCCACCGGAAATCAGCGGAAGGGCTTTAGTTGGATCCAAAGTTCGACATACTACAGTGCTTAGATCTTTGAGTAAACCACCAAAATGCCCAATTTGTAACGATGCAGAACATACCCATGACAAACAAAAGGAAAAGAAAATGGGAACAAATAGAACACCAATTCGTGGATTTGTTCGAGGGCATGCTCAAAGTGGATCAAGAGATGATGATGGAATGCCACCAATGGTTCCATTAAGACTTTAAATTTATTAATGACAGTAAATGACGGTAACATTTTGTCGATACGTAAATACTTAAATTAAATAGGGTTGGTATTTTGTATATTATTTAAATTATTTTTTTTAAATAAATTTAATTATGATTATTATATTTATATTCTTTTAATCACAATCTAATTCTAATTATTAAGTGATAGAAAATTACATGAAATTATTACTTATAAAGATGCTACATTATACTAATTTTACATAATAAATATTCTATTCCTAACCAATTAAGATATTCGATCCATTTTTGTGCCGTTAAATAATCAACTACATAATAATCATTTGATTAATATACACGTATATATCATGCATTTTTGATAATAATATTTACCTTGATCTCGGTGGTTGTTGATCAGGAGGTATTTCACCTTCTGTTAATCCAGGTTGATTTTCTACAGTATTAGGAATATTATTAAATTCGTTATCAGCAAATAATTCTTCTTGTATCACGGGGGGATTTTCTTGAATTCCTTCAAACAATCTTACACTAAAAGAAAAGAATTAGAAGTGTAAATTAATGTTCTCTATTTCTTTAATAAAAATCAATTAAAACTTACATTATTCGAGGAGTTTTTAACCAACGTCTGCCACCACTATTTCTTTCTAATGGCCAAACATCTTCAAAGAAATAATAAATATGGCCAACAGCAATGCCCATCATATCACTCATTGGAAAATGATTATTTAATAATAATGAAAATCCAAGTAATACCCAAGGTAAAAATGGTGCACTGAATACAAATAATCCAATGAAATTTAATCTTATAAAAGGGTTTCTTCTTGACCATATATATACTAAAGTAAATGCAAGTGAATATCCAAGAAATGGCACATTGGATAGTGGTGATAAAAGCTTTATATATCAAAAAAAAAAAAACAAATTTTAAATAAGTAAATAAAGAATGCTAATATTAAATTATAAGATACAAATTATTTAATGATACTTACTAATAGTGCTATTGATGATAAGAAAAGTAACCAAAAGTAATCGGCCGGTCGATTACGAAATGATCCTTCTTCTAACATCCTGCTATATCTTACTCTAATTATTTTCAACAATAAATAAATTTATTATTAAGGATTAAATATTGTAATTACAATGTGAAAATTTTTTTTAATTCGAATTATTTAAAAGGATACAGAAAAAACATATGATATAGGAAATCAAGTGAAAATGGTCCAAAATATAAGAATGTTGAAAACAACCGCCAGAACTAACAAGAATAAATTTTTTTTAAAAAAACAACAAAATTAATAAATAAAAACATGTAAAAACATGTACATGAAATTTTTAAATAAAAACTTTGAAACTAATTTTACCTGCCGATCATAAAAAGTTTTATCGAAAGCGAAATAAAGTTGAAATTGATTTACAAAACCAACTTGCTGAATCAAAAAAAATAAAATAAAATTAAATTGTTTATAATTATTAATGAGTTTTTTTTTCGAATATTAAAAAAATACTTTACATACCACTGCTAAGCTTGTTAATACAGCAGCAGTCACATATGTTCTTGTAACTATTGGGACTTCATAATACCATTCTTCAACAGGTATAGCCATTATATATACAATTAATTCAATTTCCTATTTTATACCAAATTACTAAACTAATCAAAAGTAAATGGTAAGGAAATAGTTCTTATGAAAAAAGCGGTGTTCGTTATTTTGTTATTCAAAAATCTAGTTTTAATCAGTCGATATTGTACAATTTGATTGGTTAAATACAATAAAATGATGTGACCGTGGCAATTTTTAATTTGTCTGATTTTCGAAATCACGTTAAATAATTATGTAATACATTTTGTTAAAGATGATCTTCATAGATTTTTCTAAAAAATACTAAGTAAATGCATTATGTCAGTCTTTTTTTGATTTATGAATAATTTAAATTTATTTAACTTATTTAACTTATATGAACTTTTAAAAGATTATTATTCACGATCAAGCTATTTACATTGAACACACTAACTAATCAATGATTTTTATCTTGCGCCTTCGATTTTTTACTCTGCTACTAGGAGCTGAATTAGGCATTTCTAACATTAAATGATGTCGATACGCTTCAATTACCTAAAAAAAAAAATTTAATATAAATATAAAATGTTCAGTTAAAATCACTAGGATGTATGAAATTTTTAAATACTTCTCACCAGATCTTTCATTCCATCTGCTGCCATTATGTTAGGATTTCCCTCAACTTCTTCGCAAATATATTTTTTTTTCATAACAGGAAATCGAACACACTTCAATAAAGAAGGAAGTGCGGCAAGTCTATCGCCGCGCCAGGGCTTGGGAAATTTTTCTATATCATCACTATCATCATTTTCAGCATCTACTACTGTGTCAGTATCATCTTCAGAATTCTCTGTTAATTGAAGATTATTTACAGCATCTTCAAAATTTTCAGGAAGTTCCGATGGCATTGATGCAGTAGATGTTGAGGTTTGAGATGATGTTGACAAGGAGTCAACTTGAATGTTTGAGGAATTTTTTGTTGTTGACGCATCTGAAGAGTACGAATAATTTGCCCAGCGAACAACTAATTCGTAAATCTTTTCTTCAGAATTTACATTTGATTCGTCATTTTCGAGTGCAAGTTGTAAAATATTTGGATCAGCGTGTAACGTAGATTGCTTATCTAACAATGTATCAAGGTACAGTGCAACAAAATCACGACAAGTTGTTGATGTTTTAACACAAGAATATTTCTCTTTATATCATAGATTAAACAAAGTTGAATTTGTAAAAATAAATATTGATAAAAATTAGTTGAATAAAAAAAACATTAATCACAAGATAAATAATTTACCGGCAATCGCCCAAATTCCCCATACATTATCAACGTTCAACTCTAGACGGAAATAGCGTAAACATTCCTCTCGCACAGGAACAATTGCAAATCTATCAGCTAATGCCAATAAATTTTCAGCATCACATAAGGATGTAATATTAACATTAAAAGTATAAATAAATGTCAATAATGAAAGGAAAGCGGAATGATTTGTTTGACATAATTGAATTTCATCTTCAAAAGTCTCTTTCATTCCGTTTGTCAACATTGCTTCAAATACTGAAGATGAACTTGCCAAAATTCCTTTATGCGCATAAAACAATCTCTCACGTGAATTATAATCAATTACGCGAAATTTAACATCTGAGAAACGAGGTGAGTTTACTAACTTGTCAAATGGATTACTAATTTTTGGTAACGCATCTACAATAGATTCATGAACTTCAAATTTTACAAGTAAAGATATTGTATCATTACTGATAAACCTATTTAATAAATGATATTAATAAAATCCTTTTAAAAAAGAATTATTATTATTAAAATAATTACCGATCCATTTCCTCCAATGACATAAGGTTTTCTTCACCCCATGTGGAATGTTCTGATCATTTTCCCAGAAATTAACAACATTGATGTGTCATCAGATGAAAAATTCAAACAAATCAGATATATTTAACATATACTTACTATCACAGAACCAAACAGGCAACTCCACTTATCATACAAAAATATATTTGAGATTTTAATATGACTTAAATTTAATAACTAAGAATATAATTCTATATAAATTACACGTACTTTTTCCGAAATCCATTCCTCTTGTTCTTAAATTTTCCAATACAAAGATAATACCGACTTTCTTTCGGATTCCACGAAGACATCCTGGCGTTGTCTCTAAAATTCCTAAATATAATGACAAAGCCTTTACGCATTTGAATAATCAACTATTAGTTAGTGAATCGAAAAAAAAATGAACTAAATATTGTCGTAACTCGTGAATTTAACTTTACCTGTGGGTTCTTCTGACGACCTTTATAAAACTAATAATATTACGTGATTAAATACTATTATTAATTAAAATGTAAATTAAATTTAATTATTAATTATTAAAATTACCTTGAATACCCTTTATAATCCCAGTAGTATCCCAGTATATTCATTTATTTAATAATAAAATTAAATTAATCTTTAATCAAAATAAAAATTTGTGAATCTCTCTTATAATTAATAAAATTAAAATCGATACAAACCATTGTAAACCGTCAGCGTCAAAAGATGAACTGGTATGTTCCATAAAAGGCCGTACTTCGCTCCAATTTGTTATTTTCCACCTATACGAATAGGTTAAAGTTCCACCCGAAGTACCACCACTTTGGGTAGGTTCGTTATAGTTATATTTGTTATGCACTAAATGAGTTGACATTTTGCCTACCACTATATAATAATATTCTTATGAAAAAGCATATAACGTTCTAAAGGAAAACATGAACAAACAGTCAAACGGGGTATGGAAATAATGATCACATGTAATAAATAACGTGTAACAGAAAATCTAGATAAGCGATTAGATTAGAATAACTTATCGGTATCAAAAATTACGATAACTATAAATAATTTATTTATTTTTATTTTTTTGAGTATCAGTTACATTAAAAGTTAAATTTGTATACAATTAAAATCAAAGTTAATTTGACGCTTGCAACGCTAATCTGCTAATCTTATAATAAATACATCATCATTCAATAATTTATTGAGTAAAGAAAGAATTTTGATTATTAAAAATATACAAATAATCATTATTTCCATTTCCATAATCAAAATTCATAGTAAGTTCATCATTACCAGCATGATATAATTGGGAGGGAATTTGATATGGATTATCATTATTATTTAATAAAGAATCAGTTATATGTGGAAATTCCAAATAATAATTCGCGGAATCATCAGTTGTAAATGAAGAAAAAGTTGAAGTTTTTGATAATGAAGGAATAGATGAATGAAATATTTGTTGATCAAAATCTAATAGATTGTAAGATGAAGGAATTGATGGATCATTAATAAAATTGTTATCATCATCATTTAATTCAATTTTTTGTAATTCCTTTTTTCCAGAAATTTTTTCAGAATTAGGTGTAACAAACATAGTTGGATAAATAGAAGATTGCATCCATGGTCTATCCAAATTCTTTTTTTCATCATCTTTATTATTTTCCATTTCGTAAAGATTAATATTTATATGTTCTTTATTTTGTTCAACGTAGATCTCACAAATATCCAAATATACAAGATGTGCAACTTTTGATAAGGAATTAAAAAAATTTTTTATCTCCTCTGTCTCACATTTCCACTTTTTTGAAGCAATTACAGAAACTGTTTTAAATGTTACATCTGGATTATTTTTCATAATTTCTTGTTGAATGTCTTTTCGATAAAGAATGAAACCATTTGGAGGACGTAATGAAAAAGTTTTTTTACGTGGAGGTTTAATGTTGGAAGGAGTCAAGAGTTTTTCAAGAGAAAGATTTGTAGGAAAAATTTTATGGATGCGTCGAAATTGAGAAAGATGTGAGGAGATAATGAAGGAAGTTGAATTAGATTTTGATTTTTGATTACTCTTGAAATTTTCTCGAATATTTTTAGGCATGCTTTTTGGCATTTTGATAATTTTTCAAAAGAATGGAAATCTGTGGTGAAAAAAAAACGTTTTTATATTGTGAAAAAATAAAGTCTTAAAAATAAGGTTATCAAAAAAATTAGATATTCAAAGAATATGAGATTTCTTTTTAGTATTTTATTTCATATTGGTACAATAGATTATACGCAGTTTTCTCTAAAATTAAATACCAATCCAGCTTTTTACTAAATATAACCCATCTAAAAAAAAATATATTAATATAATAGAATAATTGAGAGATTTTGTTTATTAATATCTAATATTAAGTATTGTCATTTTTTTTGCGAAATGATGTAAATTTTTAAACAATGCAACTTTAAAATAAATATTTTCCGAAACTGTAATACCAGATAATCTTTATATATAAAGAAATGTTTTTCCGTAAATAAGTAAGTGAATTATTCCTAAATTTACAAACTTTATAAAAGAAAACCTGGTAGGTGTTAGCCTTTTTTGGATTGAATGCAAATTTGCTCATCGTATGATAAAAAATGATACAAAATTTAAACACTAAACCAGAACTCTGCCACTATTCAACTAATCCAAATAATTAAATTGGTTAAAGTATATGAAACCGACACTCTCATTGCAGTCTATTAAAAGTATTAAGATTTAACATCCAATATAAAGACAAGAGGACCCGTTAGCTAATAATAAATATCAAAACCAGGTTTCTTAAGGCATTATAAAAATCAGCCAAACGCCCGATAATTTAGGCCGGTCGATACTGTACATACAGTCATATAAAGCAAATAATTAGTGTTCAATGATATATTAATGATAAGTCTTTATTAATCATTTATGAGAACAGTAAATAGGATAACTCAATTTTGCATTCACCACACTTCAAAGGGTATGATATGCTTCTTTATCAATTCTGATATTTGATTATTTGATGCAGAAAATCATTAACTTTAAGCAGATGCATAATCATTTTTTTTAATTCATGTATCACTATGCAGTATTTGTTACTACTAATTGAATTTTTCCTTACATTTTTTGATCTTGCAAAGAAACAAAGCTGGGATATCATGTGACGGATCTTTTTCTGGAAAAGTATAATAATAAATGAGGAGGACGGAAACTGCTCTAGAGAACAGGGATTGTTTCCTCTGATTAAATGTTTTGCTTCCAATTGGAAGCTTAGAGCTGAACATTGTGAAACAGCCGGTTTTAATTTTGCGTACTTGGCCTTAAGGAATGGCGCATTCTATATTACTTTATATAACGATAAGATGCGTAGCGAACTATATTTTTTGCTTGATTAATAAATATGCATTACGAATGTCAAGAAATTTTATAATATTTGTGTATTTTCGATCATTCCAATCAAGAAAAATTCAATCGTAATAATTATATAATTGTATGCCAATGCAATTATATAAGGATAAAGCCCAATATGACAAAACTTCACTGATATTTCAGTGGTTCAATTTTATTATAAAATACTAGACTGAATATTAAAAATAAAAATCTTTTCATAAAACTATAAATAACTACTATATGAACTCAATATGTACAATGTGGTTTTTAACTTTTCTTTTTTCCTTTTACATTAGGAGCCCAAATTTTTATAGTACTATCAGCAGAACAACTAGCCAATATTGGTTCAAATGGATGAAAATCAACGGCATACACAAAATCCGTATGTCCTTCCAATCTCTGAATCAGCTCTTCAGTTCCCTATAGTAGGTAAAATAATATTTATATTTTTTTAAACCATAATTATAATAATGATTATTATTTTGACAGAGTAGTAGTTTAAATTACCTCCGGACCACCAACATTATACAAGTATGCGTAAGGATCTGCACTTCCTGTAGCCAATAATAAACTTGCCTCCAATGGTTTATCTTTCTCATATCTATTCAGAAAATTCTTTAAAAAAAAAAAATAAATAAATTCATTTACATAACAATTAAATAAGGAAACGTACATAACAGAGTCAGCAGAATCTATTTGTGAAATTCCCATGTCAAAAATATCATGAGTTAATGAATATTGATCTAATATTAAGAATTAGGAAAAGAATAAGTATAGTATAATAATTATAAAAATAGATAATTAAAAATTCTTAATATCATTACAGTCTTTCCCAAAGAAATAGGAAGATTTTATAGGCCATCCTTTATTCTTGAAACCTTTTAATACATGAATTAATTTCAGTTGAGTCTTCGGTGGCTCAATTCCACGATCATAAATTCTTATGACTGAATGAAATATTTATATTAGAAAAAAACATCTATTAAATCAAAATTGTCCTTATAATTTGTATACCATTATCATAACTATTAACTGCCATATATCTAGGTTCCTCATCATTACCTGTAATATATTATTAAAATGACTTGATTAAAGGGGTAATTATTTTCATGGTATAAAAATAAAAATTCTATAACTCTTACCAAGACTTTTCTTTGAAACTGCAATATTCGAAATTGGTTTCTTTGTTGGCTCATTTAGAAAAGACTGTAATGCGCTTCCTAAACATAAAAAAAAATCAATATTTTTATAAAATTAATAAGGAAAACCAATTTACGTACCAGCTCTGATATCCCAAGTTTTTAAGTATCCATTTGAATCTCCAGTAATAATATTTTGTCCATCCCGACAAACATAAAGTGAATTTATCATTCCATCATTTTTAAATTTAAGCGCATTTTCAGACTTACGAAGATCTATTATTGTTAATGCTTTTCTTGAAGTTCCATTAGCAAACACATTATTATCTACATAATAAATTCAGGAAAAAATTTAGAAAATAGTTTATAAAATTGTGACAAAAAAAAAAACGTCTTTTTGCAGAAAATACCTGCAGGATTGAACATGACACATTGAACAAAACCTTCAACTTCAAATGAATGAATATATCTACTCGTTTCTATGTCCCATAATTTACATGTTTGATCATAAGCTCCTGATAATATTGATGTTGAATCATTAGACCAACAAACATCTGATATATTTAATTTATGTCCTTTTAAACATGCTTGCTTTTTTTGAAAGAAAAAATTTTTTAATTTCATTAATTTAATTTTAAAAAATAACTTTTTAAATGGGATTCATACCTCCTTTTGTAATGATATTGTATCCCATATTCGAACAGTTTTGTCAAATGATCCAGATGCAAGCATTTTTCCACATGGTGAAAAATGTATTGCATAAACTGCCCCTCCATGTCCCTAATAAAAATATTAGGTCCTTTAAAATTTATTTGTAAAATTCATCTGAAACAGTAAATAAGTTTTCCGAACCTTAAATTCAGATTTTGGATGAAAAGTTCTTCCTTCACGGTGTTTCTCACGTGCATTATTACCTACATCATTATATTTACGTATCACTCTACAGTAATTTCTTAGAAGCAACATCCAATTCGAAAAGAAAAAACTTTACTTTATATTGTAATTTACCCACCAGAAGTCGAATTTTCCAAATTAATTTCACCACGGCTATCTTGTGAAACATCTCCACTTTCAATAACAAAAGGACCAATCACTCTTTGATGTGACGATGATGACAATTTAACAGATAAATCATATATGGATTTTTTTAATAACATAATTTCTTTTTCTAATGTATCAACTTTATGTTTCAATGCTTTGTTCTCTTTAACCAATTTATCTGTAGTATCAAGATTTGATGATAAAGTAACGGGCTTTTTTAGTGATGCTTCCATGGTGGTTTATTATCATGTGGTATATTTATCAAAAGGAAATAAGGTCGTTGTAATGTTTTAAAAAATGTAAGGGATTAGAAAATTACACGTGGTATATATAGCAAATGTCAAATGATATTGTACAACCATAATCGTAGATCAGATTATCTTTAACTACTGTAGAAATTTTCTCACGCAGAACGTTTTTTATCTTATGAGCTACTTCAGCCTTTTGGAAGGGTAAGCTTCGGGAAACGTGTTTTCCAATCTTTCCTTTCAAGAAACATATCACTAGCACTTCTAATGGCTTGTAGACGACTCTTGTAAGGGATCACGTTTCCTTAATGAAATGTTATTTCGATTTATTTGGAAGGGTAAGTTTCGTGAGGTTTTTTTTCTTTGTTTTTAGGAATGGTTCAGATTGGATTGGACTGAAGTTCACTTTGAGACACTTATGTTTATAGGGATTTGTTTATTCGTTCTTCTACTGAAAGTTGTGGATGTATTGATTTTAAATAAATTGATTATTAATTTATTTTGTAAAATTATTTACATTTATAATAAATTTTAATAAATCTTTTTCAAAATTAAAATTTTCTTATTGATCTCTTGCAACAAAGGATGGGCATTACCATACTTTATCAGACTTTGGCATATGTTAATTACCACTCCATACCTTACTTGTATTTACTATTAAAAAACTACAATTCAGTCTGCTGAATTAAGCTTGTGATTTGTTGAAGTTTAGCTATCTGCTCTTCCAGTTTTAGAACCTCAGTTTTCTTATCTAAAAGTACTTGTAATTCTTGCTCAGATAAATTTCTTTCCAAAATACCTAGGTAAGCGGATAATTTTCCCGTTAACTGAGCTTGAACTAGAGGTTCATTTTTTCCAATAATTTGTACTTGAGTTTCTAGGAGCAAGTCAATTATATCTTTAAAACTATTTTCTACTTTGTTTTTGCTGTTAGTTATTTGTTGTTCTAAATCAGATTTTTCCTTTTGTGCTTGTGGGGTTAACTCATTTAATTTTAGTCTTGCTATTTCTTGTTTTAATTTACTAAGGTCAAAAGTAATGTTGGGTATAACGATATCAGCTAATTCTTTCAAATGTTGCTCATTTTTGGCCTTTTCTTCGAGGAGGATTTTTCGTAATTCCTGATGTTCTTGCTTCCAATTACTTTGACTAAAAATAGTTTGAAGTCGAGAATTTTGTTGATGCCAAAGGTCTAAATCTTGGAGATTCAATAACTGTTCTAGTCCATTTATTTTGAGCAAATTAATACATCCATGAATTGTAAGCGACGTGATCTTCTCATTAGTATTTAAATTTAATTCACTGAGATTTGTACAATCGATAACTAATTTTTTCAATTCGGAACACCGATTAATCTTTAAGTTAGTAATTGGTTGCAATTGTTCGGTAAAATAACCCCATATTTCCAAACCTTCTAAATTGCTAAATCCATTAAGGTTTAATTCACCTTCTAATGTAACTCCACGAAAACTGTACGTTTGATCATTAATTTGATTGCTTTCTGGTCCATTCAAACGAATTTCTAGTTTCTTTACTTTCTCTTTATCTTCCCGAGCAGGAAACTTTTCATTTAACCATTGTTGGGCATTTACCATTTTAGATGATTTTAATATACTGTATATATAAATTAACTTGATTATACGGTAATTTTTAAGTTCAATTATTTGCTATACAGCAAATTTTTAATTTAAAAAAATTAAAAAACGTATTTGTTCTCTAATACCAAAAAATATTTTACTATGATCACATGCTCAGAGCTTTTACGCTGGGAATTGTGTTCTACATGATTTTTGGCCGGCATTAAGAAATTAATATGTTCAAGAAAAACAATCTAATAATGCTGTATGTGAATCAAAAAGGTGATAGAGGATTTAAATGAATCGTTTCCCTTGCAAATGTTCCTCTTGACTATTTCCTTTAATCAAAGAAAGGTCTCAATGTTTTATACTTCATCAAATACACGTTTTATAGACAATTTCTTTACTTCAAAACTATTTTAATCAAAAACCTGCAGAAATAATAATGGATAAGACTACTGATATTTGTTTACGAAGTAATGTAAATACACTTTTGTTGTTTCAGTTGACTTTTTGGAACGTATCATTTTTTTTTCCAATTGTAACATCTCTCTTAATTGTGCAGTATATATGAAAAAATGCTTTATATAAGCATTAATGATACCACAATTAATTCATGTTTCATGCTAGGCTCATATTATTAAACTCTTCGGGTATGGTAATATTATATTATTGAATGAGGAAGAAGAAAAAATGGTAATGTTATGTTATCATTTGATGAAAATGAATGATTTAGAAGGTATTATAATTTTACAAAATCCCTTTCAGGATGAAGAAATGGGTTATGTAAAGAATCAAATATACTTAATACTAATAACAATATGGATTTTGGTATTGATCCTATTAATTTAATTGATAATATTTTAATGTTAGATTAGAAGAGTGAATTGTTTTACAAGCTGAAGAAGATAGAAAATGTTAAATAGTGCTGTTAATACTGACTAAAAGCAAACCAGAATTTCATCAATGTTAGCAATTATACTGGTTACAATTAGTTACATAATACGTCAAATTCTATGGAGTTGTCAATGAGAGGTCAAAAGTCTAATTCAGTCTGCTGAATTTAAGCTTGTAATTTGTTGAAGTTTAGCTATCTGCTCTTCCAGTTGTAGAAGTTCAGTTTTCTTATTTAAGAGTGTTTGTAATTCTTGCTCAGATAAATTTCCTTCCAACATACTTAAGTAAGCGGATAATTTTCCTGTTAACTGAGCTTGAACTAGTGGATCATTTTTTCCAACAATTTGTTTTTGAGTTTCTAAAAGCATGTCGATTATTTTTTTAAAACTATTTTCTACTTTGTTTTTGGCGTTAGCTATCTGTTGTTCTAAATCAGATTTTTCCTTTCGTGCTTGTGGGATTAATTCATTTAATTTTAATCTTGCTATTTCTTGTTTTAATTTGCTAAGATCAAAAGTAACATTGGGTAAAACAGTATCAGCTAATTCTTTCAATATTTGCTCATTTCTGGCCTTTTCTTCGAGGAGGACTTTTCGTAATCCCTGAAGTTCTTGCTTCCAATTACCTTGACAAAAGGTAGTTTGAAGTCGAGGATTTTGATTCCAAAGGTGTAAATTCTGGAGATTCAATAACTGTTCTAGTCCATTTATTTTGAGCAAATTAACACATCCATGAATTTCAATCGACGTGATCTTCTCATTAGTATTTAAACTTAATTCATTGAGATTTGTACAATCGATAAATAAATTTTGCAATTTGGAACACTGATTAATCTTTAAGTTAGTAATTTGTTGCAACTGATCAGTCCCACAACCCCATATTTCCAAATCTTCTAGATTTTTAAATCCATTAAGGTCCAATTCACCTTCTAATGTAACTCCACAAAACTTGTACGTTTGATCACTAATTTTATTACTTTCTGGTTCATTCAAACGAATTTCTAGTTTCTTTACTTTCTCTTTATCTTCCCGAGCAGGAAACTTTTCATTTAACCATTGTTGGGCATTTACCATTATTAATAAATTAAAGGTGATCGTTAGAACTTACGTTATACAATAAAAGTTTTCAGATGATCAACACGACTGTGATTGGTTAAACATTGTACGATAAATAGCTAACTCACGTGTTCTCAGATCATGCTCGCAATGTAAAATATAGAACTTGCTTATCATATACAGTATATGCTGGAAGTATTGGAAGTATTGAGAGCCAAAAGGCTAGAATGCAGTAGGCTGAGCCATGATCCATCAATTATTGATTACAAAGAGATTATAACGATATTCAGTATATTTGTTTGCACCTAAGTTTCTACTTAAGGAGCAATGTGCCAGACTGTATATAGACGATTATCGTAATATGATATCACATGGACATTTATTTACAAGATCACAAGAAGCGTGCACATTGTAGTTTTGATATCAAACTTCAGATGCTTAAAAACGATTGATAAAAAGTATAGTCAATCTCGTATAGTTGTAGAACAAGCATTTGATAGGTTAAAAAAATAGAATAATAAATTAATTGAAATGGTAGATTGGTTAGTGTATTAGTAAAATAATAATTTTTAAAAATTAATTTGTCTGAAGTCTCTGAACCATCTCAAGTAAAAAAATTTTTATAAAATAAAGCTGTATTGTTAAACTGAAAGTGTTAATATTATTACATCGAACAACGAAACTTCCAAAGATCTGTAAAATTTTCATGTTGTGGCGCAGCAGATTTCTGAATTTTTATTTCTGATAATCTAGCATTTTCTTTTTTTTTTTTTTTAAAAAAAAAAAAATGAATTCCAAGAAGATAGGAATATTAGGAGGAGGACAATTAGGTCGAATGTTAGTAGAAGCAGCCTCCCGTCTAAATATAACTGTAACAATTCTTGATATTCCAGTCGATTCACCAGCAAAACAGATTCAAGCAACGTCAACTCATATTCATGGTGATTTCAAAGATCCCTTAAAAATTCAAGAGCTTGCACAAAATGTTGATATATTAACAATAGAAATCGAACATGTTAATACTGAAATTTTAGAAAGTTTATTTTCCGAAAAAAACATTGAAATACATCCATATCCTTTTACAATTCGTATAATTCAAGATAAATTTTTACAAAAAACTCACTTATCACAAAATGAGATACCTGTTGTAGATTTTATTGATATCCCTGATAGAAAATCATTAAATATTGCAGTGGAAAAGTTTGGATATCCTTTAATGTTAAAATCTAAAATTTTAGCTTATGATGGTCGAGGAAATTATGTAATAAATTCTGAAGATGAAATTACTGAAGCTTTAAGGACTTTAGGAAATTTTAAAAATCCATTATATGCTGAAAGATGGACACCATTTGTTAAAGAATTGGCTGTTATGGTAATTAGAAATGTTGATGGTGTAATAAAGAGTTACCCTGTAGTTGAAACAGTTCATAAAGAAAATATATGTCATTTAGTTATTGTTCCAGCTCAAGTTAATGGTGTTATCTTAGGGCGCGCCAAAGAAATTGCTGAAAAATCGATTCAGACTCTGAAGGGTGCTGGAATATTTGGCGTAGAAATGTTTTTGATGAAAAATGGTAAATAAAAAGTTTTTTTGGGAAATTTCTTTTTTTTTTTTTTTTTTAAAAAAAAAAAGGTATTTAATTTATTCGTATTGTGTAGGGCATGTTTATGTTAATGAAATTGCACCACGACCACATAATTCTGGACATTACACAATTGAAGCATGTGAAACTTCACAATATGAAAATCACATTCGCAGTATATTAAACATGCCAATAGGAAGTACATCTCTTAAAGTTCCAGCGGCAGCAATGATTAATGTTCTTGGAAAATCAGAGAATATACAAGAAACTTTAAGCCCATGTGTAGAAGCTTTGACAACACCGGGAGCAACGATTCATTTATATGGAAAAAGAGAATGTAGAAAAGGAAGAAAAATGGGACATATAACAGTAGTTGCAGATTCTATTTCACAACTATATAAAAGAATTACCCCGATTCTTAATATAAATGATGAAAATGATACTTCAACAACGACATTATCAAATAATATTCAGCCTTTAGTTGGAATTATTATGGGAAGTGATTCAGATTTGCCTACAATGAAAGCATGTGCAGAAGTATTGAAATTATTTGATGTACCATTTGAGTTATCCATAGTTTCAGCCCACAGAACTCCAATGAGAATGGTGGAATATGCGAAATCTGCACATGTTAGAGGGTTAAAAGTTATAATTGCAGGTGCGGGCGGTGCTGCCCATCTACCTGGTATGGTTGCCGCGTTAACTCCTTTGCCTGTTATTGGTGTGCCTGTTAAAGGTAAAATTTTAGACGGTGTGGATTCTCTTTATAGTATCGTCCAAATGCCCGTAAGTTGAAACAATATATATTTTTTTTGTTTTATATTTTTAACATTTTATATAACAATAATCATCTATTCAATTATAGCGCGGAGTTCCTGTAGCAACAGTGGCAATTAATAACTCAACAAATGCAGGATTATTAGCAATTCGTCATTTAGGTGCTTTTATACCTAGCTATTTACAAAAAATGCAAGAATTTATGGAAAGACAAGAAAGCGAAGTTTTAGCTAAAGTTGATAAATTAGATCAAATTGGTTGGGAAAATTATTAATTAAGAATATCTTGGAATAAAACAAGTTAAATATGATGATTTATTTGTTATTATCTAAAATAAATTTAAATTCCCAATATTAACTATTTAGGATAAGAAAGGGTTCGGGTGTTATGGGTTAAGAATTTAATGATAACCCCAACTAATTTTAGCAACAAGCTAAGAAAAATATATATATATATATATATATATATTTTTAATTTTACTGTAAATATAATTATTTCAAAAATTTAATAAATTACGTTTCCTTTTTACAGGAAAAAGAGGACATCAATAATTGATCTTTCTTATGTGGTATATTTAACTTTATATCTGTTAGGAATTAAAATAAGATTAAATATTAAATAATGATAGTTTAGAAAATTATATTTATGAACTTACCATAAAATGGCTTATTAAAGGGGTCAACTTTACTAATAACTTTAATATACTTTTTTGCATCTTCTAAATTAGAATTTGATATAAATCCGGATTCTTTTGGATCCCATAAAAATTTCAATTCTTTCAATAGATTATTATTTTTCTTTGCATATTGAACTATAATTTGTAAATAATGCCTATTTAACATATATCTTTGAAATAATGAAATTGTTCTTAATTTAGCTTTACATTCCTTTAAAAACATATCCAACATGTTTTTTTCGATTTTAAAATCAATTCCCAAATGAATTATAGAATTAGGAATAGAAATTGCAATTTTATTCCAATAATCTTGCGTATAAATGGTAGATTCTGAATTTTCATTATGTATTTTTAAATAAAATTGTTCAAGTGGTAAAGGAGGAAGTAAAACTGAAAGTAAATCAGGAATTAAATCAAAATGTCGAGTAAAGAATAAGGATAAATGTGTAATATTAGGACAAAACCTTACAAGTGTTTCAATAATATCTGGCGTTATATGAGTTAAGGTTAATGTTTCTAAATTCTTATTTGACATTTTGATTATTTGAATAAAATATTTTGTTATTTCAGGAGTATCAAAAGTAATAGCTTCACATGTATAAAAATTCTTTATACTTAATTCTTTTCTTTCCAGTTCATCTTTCAAAAGTATAATGTTGGAATTATATTTAGATAATCCTAAAAATTCCAATGTAACTAAATTATTGCATTCACTTAATCCCTTTAACAATTCTTTAAAATTGCACATTTCGTAAAATCTAACATGTTTTAAACTTTTTTGTTGACTTTTACAAATTCTTTTATAAATTTCATTTTCTTCATAGGTCCAAAATTCATTAATTCCCAATACTTCCAAATTTTTTTGTTCTTCTATAAATTCCACTAAAGCTTTTCCAACTTTTGGTATTCGATGTTCTTCATGTTCAATATTTACTTCTAACCATCTTAAATTTTTTACAAAACCTTTCATATTTTCAAACATTTCTACAATCCTATTAATAAGTAAATTTTTATCAAAATTTCTTTCAAATTTATAATGAAAATCAAAATTCACTAATTGTGATAAATCATTATGTAGATGTATTATATTTCTACTAATAACATAATTTGAGGTAACTATATCATCATATTCAATAATTAAATGTTGTAATCCATTATCCCCACATTTTTTGAATAACATATTAGAGATTATTTCACTTGCCAAGTTAACAGTAGAATAATTAATAGGTATATCATTATAAATTTTATTTAATTCCACAACTAACGAATCAGAAAAGAAATCTTCATTTTTATTATTTCGTAAATAAGATATCCAATGTAAAATTGATAATCGAAAATGTTTTAAATCAAAAACGCGAATATATTCCAGATAATTATATGTTATTGAATTTTCAGAACTTAATTCATAGCATGATAAATTGAGTTTTAATTCGGATTTTTCCTGTTCAGAAAGAAAAGAAAGCAAAGTTTGAATTAAAAGAACGGAATTTTTTGCTTTCAAAGATACATCAAAAGGACAACTCCATAGAAAAATTAATGAAATATGACACCACGTTCGGTTTATCTGAAGAAATTTGTTGAGAGATGAACGACAATATTGAAAGTTTCGCAAGATTTGATAAATAATATCGGAAGGTAATTGTGGAATTTCTGAAGGAGTAATTGGTGGATTAACTGACGATTCAAAATTCCAAGATGGCAAATTTGCTGATTGTTCTTCTGATTCAGTCTAGAATTAAGGATTAACGGTTAACCATTATTTATGTGAAATATATAATAATAAATTTTGATCTTACCAATAAGAGACTTGCGATATCCATTATTAAACAATTTTTTTTTTTTAATGGAAAAAAGGTGGTATTTATAAAGTATTTCCACATTATGTAATTGTAATCGATTTTCGCTTAATTTAGTATTCCGATCGTACCATTTGAAAATCTTTGTAGGTGATTAGATAAATTCGGTATGAATCGGGTAATTTTTGATTAATTATGTAATTCATTACACAAACATCTAAGGTGCGTCAATTATGACGTAAACAGAACTTCTTATTGCACGTGCATTTTTTTTAAAAAATACCCAAGGATCAGTTTTTTCATTTCTATTTCTTCTCATTTTCATTTTAATAACGCATGCGGATCTTGTGATTTTTCGTTGATAAATAAATTTATTATGGGAAATAACATTTCAAGTACGACAGCTTCGATAGCAACTGCGGGAATTGATAGTTATGTTAGTGAACTGAGAGACATTCATTATGAAAAGAGGTATTAAATATTAAATTGTTTAGGTCATTTTAATCAGTTGATTTAGTTAATTTTCTTTTTACCAGCTTAAGTAGTGCACGTTTTATGAAAACAATTCGTGGTCGTCATAAAGAAGGTGCTGTTGTTGTAAAAATATTCATTAAACCAGAACCTGGTTTATCATTATTGAATATCGTAAAAGCACTTCAAGGTATTAATCGATGATTTGTTTTATCAAAAAATTTTTTTCTTTTTTTTGCATGATTTAATTTTATTTTATATTAATTTTTAAAGAGGAGAAAGAAGCATTATCAGAAGTTCCAAATGCTTTTGCGTATCAACGTATACTAGAAACAGAAAAAGCAGGATATTTAATAAGACAATTCTTTTTTAGTAGTTTATATGACCGAATAAGGTTTAGTGTAATATTTTAAAAAAATTTCCAATTTCTTTTCGTATGTTCAAAATTTTACTAAATTTTACCTATTTTTAGTACACGTCCATTCCTAAATTTAATAGAAAAAAAATGGATAACATATCAAATATTATGTGGGCTACATGATTCCCATACTAAAGGGGTAATTAATTACTTTATATTATAATAAATTTTATTTTTAATTCTTTATTGTATATTTAAATTATTGTTATTTTATTTTTTTAAAAAAAAAACATTATAGATTTATCATGGTGATATTAAGACAGAAAATGTTCTTGTAACTTCATGGAATTGGGTATATTTAGCTGATTTTGCTGGATATAAACCTACATATCTTCCAGAGGTTTTTATTCTATTTATTTAAATCTTAATTTATTAATTTTAAACAATAAAAATAAAATATATTAAAAAAAAAACTTAATATTTACTAATTTGATGGAGATAGGATAACCCAGCAGATTTTTCTTTCTTTTTTGATACATCATCAAGAAGAACATGTTACCTTGCTCCAGAAAGATTTTATAAACCAGGAAGTGAAATTGATAGGAGAAAGGTTGGATTCTAATATTAGTTAGTTTATTGATTTATTATTTAAAAAATATCTAATATAATGTTACAATTATGATCAGAGTGAATTGGAATTTGGAGAGAAGGATGGAGCAATAACACCTGCAATGGATATTTTTTCTTTAGGGTGTGGTATATTATAAATATAATTTGCAATGAATAATCTTTTTATACCATATTTGATGGATTTTGACAATTTCTGGAAATTTTTTTAGTTGTGTAATTGCTGAACTTTTTTTAGAGGGAACACCAATATTTTCCCTCTCGCAATTGTTCAAATACAGATCTGGTGAATATGATCCTAAAGTATCTTTAGAGAAGATTGAAGATGAAGATATAAGAGTACGCCCATCTTTCAATATTTTATTAAATCGAAAAATAAGAGAATCTTCATTTTAATAAGTTTGATGATTTATATTAGGCTATTGTAAAACATATGATTAACATAGATCCATCTCAAAGATATACAGCGGAGCAATATCTTCAAGAATGGTATTCATTTATTATTTTACTATTAATTAACATTAAAATATACAAAGTTCAGTTGAAATAATTCTTTTTTAATCATAGGCGTGGAACGGCATTCCCACAATATTTTTATACTTTCCTTCATCAATATATTGGATCAGTTACCGATTCTCATCCGAGACAACTTGCTACCATGAATAACACAAATATTAATCAAACCCATGAGTTAAATGAACCTAACAATACAATTGTAAATACTGACGCAGATGAAAAGATTGAGAGAATTTATCTGGATTTTGATAAAATAGCATTTTTCCTTGGATTTTTTGGTGATAATGCTTCACCAGAATCAGAAGTTGTAGTTGTTCGAGGACGTGGAGATAAATTTGGAGAAAGTTCTCGTCCATTAGAAGGTAAATTATATTAAATTTGTAGATATAATTATAAAATTATATTAACATTTTCAATTTTTTTTTTTAATCAAGTCTCAACACCAAACACAACGGTATTTTAGTTTATATTTATATATAATATTCTAACAAACTTAAATCACGTTTATACATTCTTATTATTTATTTTTTTTTTGTAATATTTTTTAGTCTCCTTTTTTAGATCAACTTCATATACCAAATTATGATCCTTCTATAGTTAGCAAAAAAAGGGAGAAACACGCCGGTACATATTACCGTTCTATTTAATTTATTATATTTTGAACTAACTTAAAATTTAATTTGAAAGATGACGGGGCACTCATTTTCCTCTCCTTAATATGTGTTACTATTCGCAATACTGCATACCCTTCATCTAAACTTCATGCATTGGATATGTTACTTGCTATTGGACAACATTTGGAAGATGAATTCAAGTTGGATAGATTAGTTCCTTATTTGATTGCGCTATTAGGAGACGAGGTCGGTCTTGTCCGCGCAAGTGCTGTTAAAACTTTGACTAATTTGGTTTGTAAATTATTAAATTATATCTCATCCTTTTTGTGTTTTGGAGATTTTATTTTAATTTTTTTTTATAATAATAGCTATCAATGGTAGAGACCATTACACCTTCAAATGCAACAATTTTTCCAGAATATATCATGCCAAATTTGCGGAAATTTGCTAACGATCCCGAAATATTTGTCAGAATGACGTATGCTCAGTGTATCGCATCCTTGGCTGAAACTGCTTTACGATTTCTGGAATTAACACAGTCATTTAAGTCAGGAGCTTTAACAGACATTGATGATTCATATGAGGCTACGTATGATTCAACCTTACATGAACTTCATTCTATAATACAAGATCAAGTCTCCACGCTTTTAACAGATTCTGAAAGTGCAGTAAAGCGTGCTTTATTATATAACATTACTAGCTTGTGTATCTTCTTTGGAAAACAAAAAGCAAATGATGAATTGCTAAGTCATATGATTACTTATTTAAATGATCGAGATTGGATGTTGCGAAGGTATTATTTTATTTATTAAAGAAATTTTTTCTAATATTAGTTTATTATAATAATAATAAATTTTTTTTATAGTGCATTTTTTGAGAGTATCATTGGAGTTGGAACTTTTGTGGGAGGTCGTAGTTTGGAAGAATATATTTTACCTTTAATGATTCAATCTCTCTCAGGTATAATTAAATTTTGCTAAAAGAAAATGCAATAATAGTAGATATTTAAATACTTTTTTTTCCTTATTCTATTAGATTCTGAAGAATTCGTAGTAGAAAAGGTACTGAATTCTTTGACAAGTCTTGCAGAGTTGGGATTGTTTCAAAAGATGAAATTATGGGAATTGGTTGTAGTTGTTTCTCCTTTAATGTGTCATCCTGGTATATGGATTCGATATGGTAAGTTAATTTATATGTTTTAGAATAAAATTTATTAACTTTTATCAGGAGTTAAATCTATTTTTTTTTTTAAAAAACATAGGTGCTATTGCATTTATAGCCTCAGCAGCAAAATTATTACCTATAACAGATGTATGGTGCATAGTTTATCCAATAATAAGACCATTCTTACAAGCTGATGTAGCTGAAATAACAGAACTTCAATTATTAGAAAATGTTAAAGAACCGGTATGGTTATAATATTTTATAGAATTTAATATTTTATTAGTTTAAAAGTTAATTCTATATGTGTATATATAGGTTCCACGACTTGTTTTTGATGCAGCAGTTTCTTGGGCTAGTAAAGCTACAAAATCATTATTTTGGAAACCAGCTAAAGAAAAAAAAGCGAACAAGACTACCACGACTTCATTACCTGTAGCTAATATATTATCAAGAAAATCTTCTACCTTGGCAATAAATGCTGAAAAAGTCAGTAAATCAGAACAGTAAGTATATTACATTTATATTACATTTTTAAATATTTAACTAATTAGTTGTATTATTAATTAAAATAAATTTTCTAAATTCATATAGGGATGAGCAACATTTAGAGAAATTGAAAAATCTTGGAATGAGACCCGAAGATGAAGAAAAAATAGCTGCTATGAGAGACTATATATATAAATTATCTATAGCTAAATTAAAGTTAGTATAATATTCATTTTATTTTCATATATTGACAATTTGAAATTACATTTTTTATATCTAACTATTTTATTTTAATTAGTGCAAGACCAAATGAAGTAGATGTTAGTTATTTTCTAATAAATAATTCATTTAATTGCAAAATTTTATTAATATAAATATTTTATTATTTTTATTAGGAGGGTAATATTTCATTGAAAAGTCTTGGAATAACACCACATAATGTATTTATTATACCAGCAAATGCTGATGGTCATGCAGTTACTGCCAACTCTCTCATCCCAAATCTTGATAAAGCAGTAAGTAATTCTATTTTTTAATGTAATTTTAAGTCTGGTTAATTTCTAAACTTTTTTCCTTTTTTTTAAAAAAAAAGAATGTTGTTGGCACTCCAAGGTAATTATCATGAAGATATTCTATATTATTTATCGAATTTCAATAATTAATATAAAAATTTATGTTGTTTAGTCCTTACCGGCTTAAAAGTGCGCAGAGTAGCAAGGTCTCATTATTAGAGCCTTCTCCAATTTCCCGTATTTCAAGTGAAAGTAATCTTCAACTTTTACGAACAGAAGAGCAAGCTAGATTAATCCCTACAAGTTTAAATCATGCTAGGAATAACACTGGACAAAAATTTGCAATTAAGAATCAATCTTCAACTTCGATTGCTTCCGATCCTGAAGATTCCTCCACATCACGTAAACACATTCCTCCACCTATATTAATAAATGTTTCAAATGCTAATCCATCAAATTCTGCAGCAATGACTGTTGTATCATCTATGCGAGAAAGACACATGTCTTTAGTCGGAAGATCCATTGAAAGTCCCAAAGCTGCAGCTGCAACTAGTACAAACACTACTACTGCAGTTGCAACTTTGGAAATCCCTTTACCTTACACAGGACCAAATGGTGTTATTTTAAATCAGGACTTGCCCATAATAGATAATCCTCCAAGAAAAAATCTTGGAAAATTTGTTTCTAGCACTTATGGTTTGTTTTCTATTTTGTCATTAATGACTTTTTAATTAATGATTAATTAAAGTATTAAATTATTTGATTAAATTTTTGTTCAGAGGGCAATGATAGAAATGTAAAGAATTTATTAGATAGTTTGTATCTTGATGCTTTTCCTGAACCTATGTCAGGTAAGATATGATAATACTCATAATATTAATGTATAGTTATTCTTATTAAACATATTTTATATCTTAGAATTTGGACCAAAAGTAACAAAAGCTATAATTCCACCTACTACACGAGGTTCAAGAATAACAAATGTCAAAACGTTTCAAAACTGGAAACCTGATGGTATACTTAACTAATTCGTCAATCATCTCTGAAAATGGATAGTTAATTGATAATATTCATTTTCTTTATTTCAGGTACTCTTGTAGCTCATATGACTGAACACAAAGGTGCAATCAATCAAATTTGTGTATCACCCGATCATAATTTCTTTGCAACTTGTTCAGATGATGGTACAGTCAAAATATGGGACTGTTCGAGATTTGTAAAAAATTTTAATAATCGATCGAGAGTTACTTATAACCAACAAGGTATGATTAATAAGATTGATGTAAATCAGAAAAATTTCATTGTCATTTTACAAAAATATATATCGTTATTTCTTAGGGGGAAAGATTAAATGCATGACATTCATCGATAGCACACATAGTATTGCTGCAGCATCTGAGAATGGCAGTATTCATGTGTTCAGGATTGATTATGTACCAGGTACAAATTCACCTAAATATGGAAAACCTGTAACAGTAAGAGAGACATATTTGAATGGAGAATATGCGGTGGCAATGGAACATTATGAAACTGGTATTTATTATAATCTATTTATTTTATTTATTCATTTTCTTTAAGTTCAAGTTTTATAAATTATATTATTTGTACTATTTAGGTACGGAATCTATATTATTATATGCAACATCTAAAGGAAATATATGTGGATTGGATTTGCGCATTATGGAGATTGTATGGACTTTTAAAAATCCTAAAAGTCATGGAGTAATTACAGCGATGGTTACAGATAAAAAATATAGATGGCTTCTTGTTGGAACATCTCGGGGTATCTTCACATTATGGGATCTTCGATTCAGGAATCAATTAAGATCATGGGTTCATCCTACTAAAAGTCGAATTAGTAAACTTTTATTACATCCTCAAAATAAATGGTGGATTATTGTTGCAGCAGGAAAAAATGAAGTCTCAATTTGGGATGTGGAAAAAGTTGAATGTAAGGAAGTTTTTGGCGTACGAGCCGGAGATGAAAAAGGTGGAATTTCCTTGGACATGTTTAAGGTAAACAATCTATAAATTTATAGAATCATATAAATATATCATAGGTTATAATTTTAATTTTATTAAACGGTTTTTCAACCCATTACCTTTATAGGCTTTAGATCCCCCAGGACCAAGTGATATTTTAAGAAGTGCTTTTACAGCTCATGAAGGAAGTTTTTCTGCAGACAATTCTATACGAGCAATTCTTTATCCATCTGATTGTAATTATATGATAACGGCTGGATCTGATCGTAAAATTCGATTATGGAATAATAAACATATAGAAGATTCATATGTTATTGTTGGGTCTGACATTGATGAACCTAAACCTATATATAGGTAAAGAAAAAACAATATAAAAGACATCAATCCTTTTTATTATTTTAAAAATGACAGTATTAATAATATAATTTTTTTTTTTAATTTGTGTAGCACAAGACAATTTGATGGAATTCAAGTTCATTATGAATCAAGTTCAGCTTCATCAAACTCATCAATACCAAATTCTCACAATAATATGAGTGGGGGAAGTCATAATAGTCATAGTGTTAATAATAGTAATAATCATAAACGATCAAGTAAAAATACTTCTAATACGAGAAATCAATTAATTTCGGTTCAACAACAACAATTACTTAAAAATCATTTAGATTGTATAACAGATTTAAAAATTACAGAGTTACCACATCCAATGTTAATAAGTGGTGATAGAGATGGAATAATTAAAGTATTTTTATAAAAAATTTATATACTATATTTTGTTTTAATTTAAACAATCCTTTTTTTTAACAAAGTTTAAGGAAAATAAACTTTTTTGGAACATTCCAAGTTTTAAAGATAAACTTGCATGATGTACAGTGACTGTACCGATTTGACGTTTAATTTAATATTAAAAATGCGATTATTTGTAATTGTTTATTTCGTTATAATTGGAAAAGTTACATGAGATTACGGAGTAAGCTAATTTTATAGTGGGCGTTTCGAATAATATGCATGATTAATAAGAAATTTTAACAAAGTAAAAATTCGATATTTATTTTTTTTTTTTTAAAAAAAAAAAAAAAAAGTATTACTGATAAAATTGTTTTTAAGTTTTTTCTAATTGTACACATGATTCAAAGGATATCTCGAAAATCATTTAAAAGTTTTTTCCAATGTAAACATGATGAACCAATCATATTAAAAAAAAATTGAAAATCTTGAATTCAAAATTAGAAAATAAATCTCGACCTTTTTTTTTATACAACAAAATTCAGGATTTATTTATTAATTATGTAATATTAGAAATTAGTGGTTCATTGTTTTTCTCACGCGGAAATAATATCCAAATTTCATTCATGTAAATCAATTTATTTCCATTCATAATATATTACCGTATATACAGTAAGTGATATAATAAAAAAAAATTTTTTTTTTTATTTTTGTAATTTATAATATAGAACTTTCCAAATGTTATATAATAATAAATTGATCATTTGTTTTTCTATATATTAAAATTGTAAGACCAAATTGACCATCAAATGGTTTCCGATCAAAAACCCATATGATTTAAAATTTTTTTTATATTTATACGTCTCTTCTTTCTTTCTTTTCCTAAATCTTGTCTTTCAGTAAAGATGGGTCAAGGTTTATCGACGATTAAAAGGATTAAAAGAAAAAGAAGTTTAACGAACCAACGTTCAGTGGAATCGGATACAGATAGTAATAGCAATAATAGTGCTTTACAAGAACATGAAATAACTTCAATTTATTCTACTTATCTAAGAGGTTTATTTAATTCGGAATTTTCTGCTCCTATTGAAGATGTTCTAATATTGAACGGAAAGATATTGGAAACTGCGTAAATAAAAACATCAATTTTTCACAAATCTTTTTTATTTTATAATTATTTATTATTATTATTATTTGTTTCTTTTTTTTTTCTTT
>QKYT01000185.1:0-18281 GCA_003550305.1 Glomus cerebriforme | reverse complement strand
GAAAAGAAAGGGAAAAATAAAAAGAAAAAGTTAGTAAATAACGAAATGTAATATAAAGCGAAATAAAATAAAAAAATAAAAAGAAACATACCTTAATCGCGAGGAAAGAAATAAAGTTAGTGACTTGTATTATATTTAAAAGAAAAAAATAAAATAAAATAAAATAAAAAAAATGGATTAAAACGGATTATCTGATTATCCGTAATCTATCCGGATGAAATCCAAATCGGATTGCCATCCGTGATTAAAATCTGTCTATCCGTTTAATCCGGATGGATGAACAGATGATCTGGATTTGCAGATTATGGATCGCATCTCTAGATAGTAGTCTTTTATTTCTTTTGTTGTGTTTTCTATTTATCTTTGTTATTAACTCGAATGGCTATAGACTACACTGCATTTGTTTACAAGATAACTGTGCCATATAAAGGGTTATATGTGTATAGAGAGGTTTAGCGATTTCAGTTACTAACAAATCGTAACAATGTAGTATTATTATATCGATCTGTGCCAAAGTTTCTTCTATTTAAGGTATGCACCTTTATGTGGCTTTTTTTGTTAGTTTTTTGTATACTAACTGGAACATATTATAGGAAATGCTCATCTAGAGCTTAGATACTTTGAATACATATATAATGGAAGCACTGACTGAAAATAATAGTACATCCTTATTTGTAATGCAGATATCATATACACCAAAAAAATAAAATTGCTGATTATGTATCATTATGTCACTACCTTATATTCTAATAAAGCAAATGATTCAAATGATTGCAAATAATCAAATAATTTTTTGCATGATATGATGGATGGGATAAATCAATAACTTGAAATTTTGAATTATATTAGCAGAATATTTCAGATTCAATTAATAAATCATATTTTTGATATCAGTTTGAGTTGAGATCATAATAATGCAAATTTTTACCAATAAAGTTGTTTTACACATATACTGTTAATACATGCGATATATATATAATTTAAACTCGAGTCTAGTATTATAAAGATCACCTTCAATTTTTTGCCGATCGTCATCTATGTCCCGAACTTTGTATTTGCTAAAAAATTTTTCTTGATTGGTCAGAATGTCACGTGAAATTTCTTGATCGGGGTTAATATTTCTCTTAAATGTGTTGCGATATTGACGCATAAATCCCTAATTTCCTATAGCCTATAAAAGATAACCTATCCTTATAATATATTCAGATAGTATATCCAGATAACATATTCTGGTATGTTATATTTTTTCTCTTTTTTTCGAATGAATATGAGAAAAAAGGTGTATTTCTTGCATGCAAACTTTTTTTTGCGCAAAACTATACCTAATAAAATGTTCCACTCTGACTATAAACATATTATCGATAGACTACCCAAAAGTCTTGTCAAGAGAGCTTGCCAAAGACTCTTGCACCATTCTAAAAATCCTGTCCCATTAGAATCTATTTCTGAGAAATCTGAACGAATTGAATCCTATTTGAGGCATACATTAGAGGTTTATTTGAACTTACTAAATCAAAAATGCAAAACTATGACTCAGGAAAAAATATTGCATCCTCAAAGCTGGCCAGAATGTAATGTATTCCCAGCATTACCAACTATAATTGTTATAGATAGTGGAGTCCAAACTGATAAAATTACCTGTGATCATGAAGAAGAAAACAATTGCCGGGTCATGAATGAGCTTAAAGTACTATAATAATACCTGCTCGATTATAATAGAAGAACTTTCAAAAAGTTCATGTGAGATATAAAAGAAATATAGAAAGTAGATTAATGCAAATAAGAAGTTGCGATGTGAAGTTAGGAATCTAAAGTTGCAGGTGCAGGAGGTGGAAAAAGAACTGGCATCTATGAAGTCAAATTCTACTCATCTGTGAGATAATATTTTCTAGGCAGGATTAGCTTGGGTATTTTTTGTATTGTACTTCTGCTTTGTCTTTATCTTCTCACAGGTAAAACGATGCCAAATTGGAACTCATTTAGGTCATTTTAGGGTATCCTAGAATAACCTAAATGAGCACCAATTTTTTTTGTTTTTCTTCAGTAGGATACTTGATTGATGACCAAATTTTGGCATAATTTGTGCACATCAAGGTTATCAATCAGGTATCTGTAAGGTTATCAATCGGGTATTTACATTGTATGCAATTGGATAATAATAAGCATGACTTATTGTTATTCTATTATGTAATGTATAATAATGCCTTATCATTCTTATGAATTAATTTATTTCAATTTTGTGATAACTGATTGTTGAAAATTAGAAATATAGCATAATTTATTGCTTTATTAAACAATACCCAATTGATATATATTTAGCAAAGTTATAGCAATTACTATTATTTACAAATTATTATAATTATTATACTAATGTTCAACTATTTACTTATTATTTGTCACTTTCGTCACTTTCATCACTTTCATCAAGTTCTTCATCATCTACTGGAACTGATTTTTGGGATGAAGTCAATCTATGATTCTTATTCTTTGAGTAATCAGTATTCTCATTACCATTGTTGTATTTTAATACAACTTTCTTTATAGCAGTTTTCAATGATCCTTCATATCCTGATTTTGTTTATCAGGGTGCATTTAAAGGAGCGTTTATTTTACCAGGAGCAAATCGTGAATTATCATAAACTCATTTTTGCTTTCTTCTATCTGGTTTCTGCTGATAAAATATTGCATCTATATAGTTTCTTAAAAATATACGTAACTTGAATATGTAAAATTATTTATTAGTACATGTAATTTACGAAAAATAGAAAATAGTTGCTTCTTTATACTTATGCTATCACTTCTCCATTTTAAGTCTCGTATAACAATATTGTTTTCTTCTTCTTTATTCGCTTCTTTCTCAGACTCTTCTGGACTATGGTATGCATTTTTCATTACTATTGGGTTAAGTTCTGATTGTCAAAACTTGGAGACAATCGGATCTCCTATTCTTTATAAATGGTTAATAATTTTGGTCCTTCGTGTTCATTTTTACATTAATAATTATTAATTAAATATATATAAACAAATTAAATGATTGATTGATTAATTAATATACTACCTTTTTTTGACGAGAATTTCCATGTCATCATATGTTTTCCTTAGTTTGGACAGAAATTCCTTTGTTCTTTCTTAACATTTTCTCTCTTTGATGATGATGTTATTGATGGATAGACCATTTTATATAGTACACCTTTGCTGAGCAGATACATTACCAGATCTAATACTTTTAACAAAGCTGATATAATCGTCTTTATTACCATATTTTTTTGAGATTTAAATATTTTGTCGAGGTTTAATTGAGCATTTTTTGAATATTTCAGAAAACATCCCATTACAGCATTTATTTATGTTAAAATAATAAAATGTTAAATAAAGTAATATAGATAAATAATTTACTTATACGTAAAGCATCACACAAATCTTTTGTTAAATCTGTTGCATGTAAAAATATTACTCTTCTGGGATTGCTGGATTTATTATTTTTATCGTAACTAGATCAAGAAGATGATCATTTTTGATTTTGTTATTTTTGTTTCTTTTTGCTCTTCTTATTTTTGTCATAATTAGAACAAGAAGGCGAACATTTTGATTCCAGTTTTTTTGTTTCTTGTTCTTAGCTTTTTTTTGTTGGCTTTCTTTTTATCCTCTTCATTTTCATCAGATGAAGTTATAAAAACTGGCTCCTAAGACATTCTTGATGATAGATCTGCAATACCATATTCTTCATAAAATTTTCGAGTATTCAATTTATTACCGATTAATTTCTTAGACGAGGAAGACGATTTATTACTTTTTTGTATCGTCTAATCCTTGATTGTAATCTAGAAGAGGAATTATATAATCTTCTGGATTTATTTCTTTTTGTTACCTCTTTGGATTCATTTTATATATTCTAACAAATATTTTACTTGCTCTTGTTCAACATCTGCATCTTTTATTAATAAAGGATTGTAGATGTTATTTTTTATGCTTATTATGTAACTGAATAGAATAACTTATTAACTTCAATGTATTGACATTTATTTTTTGCAACTGATTTATTATACATATCCAATTTTTGGAAATTATTTTCTAAAGAATTAAGATTTAATACAAATTTTTGTTTTGGTGATATTGATGAACCCAATTCACTATGATTATCTAATTATTTCTGAGTACGTCTAGCAGTTTTCTCTTGATTTTGTTCTTTATTTTTAAGCAGTTCCAAAGACGTTAATGTTCTACAATCATCTTTTGAAGAATCTTCATGATTGAAATCAGGTTTCTCTTAACTTCTTCGTTCTTTGCTTTTTGTTCTATGACTTCTACCTCATTCTTGTGAAGATTTTTTTGATATATTAGAACAAGTCATAATTGAAGTAAAAAAAAAAAATGAAAATATATTTTCAAAATAGACTTTTGTTAACTGAATCATTACTTTTTAAACTATTGCAATATTATGATATAATTATTACTTAATAGTTAATTGAAATATAGTTTATTATAGTTTAAGCAATTCTGATCAGTCCTGTTAATCATGTTAGTTATGTGCTATTTAGGACCCTGATATACAGTATATATATAGGAGTAAGGTGACTTTTGAATTTTTTACTAATAGCTCTACGCAAGGGTTTTTTATATGATCGCTACGCAAAATTAGTACTTAACATCAGATAATCATGAAAAATAAGCAAATTAATTATCTAACCTCTAGTTATCTATGATTTAGGGTATTATTTTTCTAATGAGTTTTTAATTTTTTATTCAAATAAAAATTGTAAATTATTTCTAACTTTACATTTTAGGATAATTAATTTGAAATAAAAGTTTCTTTTAAAATATGAAATACTCAAAATAAGTGTTATAAATTTATTATTTAAAATTAAACTATTTATTTATATATAATAAATATAATAAATATAAATCAGCCAAATTAGTACTAAAAATATGCAAATCTAATCTCTTGCTTTTAAGAAAAATTACTAAAAATATGCATTATAAATACCTGACTTTAACCAAAAAAAAGCTAAAATAATACGCAAATCAAAACCTGGCTTTAATATTTATCACTATTATGGCTACGCGTTTGTTGACCCTACTCCTATATATATATTTTGGGATCCTTGCTATTTATGTATTATTATATTTATATTGTAAATGTTTATTTATAAATTTACCTTAATTGAATCAATTTTATTCATTTTGATTAAATAAAAATAATGCATTCAAGATATATAGCCAAAACACAAAAATCGGTAGTAAAGTATTCAACTAAAATTAGAAGCAAAGTTACTTGTCCTTGTAATAAATGTAAAGAAAAATTGGTTAATCCAAGAACACGAAAAAAACATGAGACAGGAGAAAATCAAATGAAAAACAAATATCTTAAATCTAATTCATCAAAGTCTACAACAATCAGTAAATTAACATCAAAAAAAATTTGAATTGATAATAATGATGGTGAAAAATTTAATATATCATTAACAAGTTCTTCTAAGTCTTCAAATTCTACAAAATCATCAAGTTCGTTAAGTTCTTCTAAATCAGAACAAGAGCTGATTTGTGTTCCATCCAAATGAAACAGAAAAATAAAGTTTCAAGTATTGGAACATATAATCAATGATTAGAATGATAATTTTGATTTACATCCAAGATTATCTGATAATGAATATGAAAAAAATGAATTATCTGAAGATTCAAGTGAAGAAAGAGGAAATCTTTCCAAAAGTAAATGATTTACAGTACCCAATTTAGGCGAAGATAAAGATTTTAAATGTCCTAATTTAAACGCCAAACTTTTCAAATCTTGGATATTATTATGGATATTTAAATATCAATCAAGATTTCGCTTACCTGATGCTACAATAAATCCTTTATTTGGTTTTTGTGTCAGGTATTGAAAGATGCTGATCCAAATTGATTTAAAAATTTTCCTTGTATGTTTTATCTTGCAAAAAAATTTTACAAATCATCAAGATAGCCAAGAAATATGCTGTATGTCCTGAATGTAACAAATTATATATAATCAAGGAAATTTTGGCTGAATTTACTGTAAGTGCAATTTCATTGAATTTTCTCAGTATCCAATAAAGAATTTTCAGAAGATCTGTAGAACGGAATTGTTAAAAAATATTCCAGTAACAGATAGTTATACAACATATTCTCGCATAATATTTCCTATGCCTGATTTGAAAACACAAATTTTTGCAATATATCAGTGATCTGATTTTAAATGAAATTTAACAAAATGGACGCATCGAAATATTGTTAAAAATTTATTAGCCAATATTTATGATGGAGAAATATGAAAAACATTCACATCAGGTGATTCTGAGGGCATCCTATTTTTTACGCCCAAATTCGCAGATTCACATCTTGAAATAATTATTAACCTCAATTGGTTCTAGTCTTTCAAATCTGCAGTATATAGTATAGGAGCGATTTATGACGTAATTTGTAACCTTTCCTGTGAAATATGATTTCGACAGGAGAATATGCTAATATTAGGTTTGCTTCTAGGACCTAACGAAGTACAAGTCGATAAAATAAATTATTACTTGTCACCAATCGTTGATGAATTGCTTGAGTTCTGGACAGGTGTTAAATTACAAAAAACTGCAAACCACCCAAATGGCAGATCAATCTGAATAGCCATTATTTGCTACAGCAGTGATATTCCTGCAGCAAGAAAATTATGCGGACATATATCAGCAAATGCAACTTGTCATTGATGTTATATGACATCTAGTAGTGAAGAAGGAGAAAGTTCCAATTATGGTAGTTTTGACGATATGAATGATTAGTTTAGGCAAAGAGATTTAGAAAAGTTCTGGCAAGATGTCTTAGCATGACATAAATGTCATACAAAAGAAGAAAGAAAGGACCACGTTTTTACCAGACATGTTAGGTAGATGGAATTATTAAAATTGCTTTATTTCAATCCAATTTGACATTATGTTATAGATCTGATGCATAACCTATTTTTAGGTATTACACGCTAGATTGTAATGAGATTATGGATTAATGGTAATAAAATTTTCAAAAATGATCTCAAATTAATGAAAAATAGAGCAAAAGCCATCAAGCTGCCAGCAGACCTTGGTCAGATACCAAATAAAATAGCTATAAGTGAAGGATTTTCTGGATTCACTGCCGATCAGTAGAAAAATTTCATCTTAGTATACGTAACATCTTTAATATAGGATTTGTTATTCGATTCAGATCAAAAAATTTTGAGCAATTTCGTGAAAGCTTGTACTTTATTGATTTGTCATATCATAGACAACCAGACATTAAGTGAAGCTCATAAATATTTGCTCAAAGTTAGTCAACTTATTGAAGAAAATTATGGTCAACAATTAATTACACTAAACATCCACTTATCTTTTCAGCTTACCGAATGTTACCAAGACTATGGTTTATTATACTCGTTTTGGTGTTATTTTTTTGAGAGAATAAATGGAACCTTAGGTATGTATTCAGTAAATTACATTACACAATTTAGTTTAAGATTACTTTACATGTACCAATTTGTTTCTTTAGGTTATTTTTCCAATTCTCAACGTAGCATCGAATCAAAGTTATTGAGAATTATTATGTGAAATTTTAGAATAGACAACCTAATTTCCATTCAATTAGACAACCAAAAACTTATTAACTACCTTAAATTAATTAAATCTCGGCCAATTATAGGTTTATTGGCAGCATATGATAGTTTTAAGTCTGAAGAACTGCTTCGCTTTAGAAAAATGTTTTGTAATGAATTAGATGATACAATTACTGATAGTAAATTATTCCTAGGTGAACTGTTAACTCCAATTAATTATAAAGTGGATTTATCTGACAATTTATATAAACAGTTAATTAATTATTATAACAAAGCATACAATGATTTGGGAGTTGAATTCATTTCAATAAATTATTTAATTGAAAAAGATTTGCAGAATGATTCATCAAATCGATATATAATTGTTCAACTAATAATTAATCAATGTAGAAGAATTCGTATTGCTGCAGAAATATTCGGGTCAAAATTAATACCTCTATACACAAATATATAATTTTTACATTTTGGCAAAGTTTATTCAAGATAATAATTCAATAGATTTATTTTTGAAACAAGTCTAATATTATTTTGAACATATATTATGACTTCCAACTGGTAAACATATACATAGGCTTGCTTATATTAAGTAGTATTTATCAGTTGCTAACCATCTAACTCAGTTTTACTGCCGAATTGAAAGAAATAATAACTGACTGTAGTGTTAATATTGAGCTTTGGAATCCCAATGAATTTCATGAATTATTCTGCGATAGCATAATTCTGATTCATAATATTTACAGTCAGTTTATTCCTGCTAATTTTATTGTTAAAAAAAGAAATAATAGTAAAACTTATATGGCAGTAATACTAATAAATAAACAATTTCATTTGTAATCATTTAATAATATGTAATTAGTTTATTTTATTAAATAATATTTGCTNNATNACGATTTTACAAATTATTACAAATCNNGTTNCTAATTTTGTTTAAATNATNGCTTAATAAAACTACTATAAATCGGTCAATCCAATTACTTATATTGTATTTAATCAGATATGTGCCTTATTGATTACCAATTTTTGTTTAATCTGATATATATATTATGTTAACTAATTATTTTAATAGTTATCAATCGGGCATATGTCCAATTGAACAGCATTCTACCTGTATTACTGTTGTTGAAAATGAGATGGTCTCATTGGTAGACAAAATTAAAAAATATAAAATAGAGGCTCTTATCGACTTCTTGTATAAGGAGAAAGACTTGGGGTTTGATGATGATGACTTTGAGATAATTTGCAAGTGAAAGATAATAGGTCATGACTTCCTCAAGATGAGCAAAGATGAGTTTGAACATTATGAGTTAGAAATAGGACTGGCAAAAAGGTTCGCAGACTTCGCTTAAGGAGTATAAGGATAAAAAATTAAAAGTGTTCTCCTCGTACAAGACTAAAGTGAACTTGGAGAAGGTATTGCAAGAAGATTATAAAATCTCAAGTGGTGATATTACTCTTATTTTACAGTTCAAACCAGTTACTTGCCCTGTTGATGAAAATGCTCTAGAGTTTAAGTTCTGCATTAATGATATCCTTCGTAAGATAAGGAATATGAGATCAGTTGTAAATAGTAATGAGGCTATGCATTGCGAATATATTTCTACCATTCTTCACATGGCGTTGAGTCTCCTCAAAGGTTTAATAATCACTCTCCAGATGAAAATAACTGCAAGATAAATACTGGTCATGTTGACTATGCAATCAAAAAAATTCTGGATGACTTGCTCGAAGAAATAATTTGCATAACTGAGGGCAAACAGAATCAAGCAACTATGGGTATCTGCCAAAACTTACTACAATGTTAAAGTGCTTGTGATATAAGTATAACAAATTCTACTAGCTCGTTCTCTATAAGATATTCATAGGCTATTGCTAATTTATTTTTCTATTTCTCTCAGATGAATATAAATATGAACAAGAAAAAATGAAAATTTGATGAGACATTCAATCTCGATTACAAATATGACTATAGTATAGTCAGTACTGGTACCGACTAGTACTTCATTTTTCATAGTACTGAGGGCATTTATAGTACTAGTAGGACTGAATATCAAATTTCATTTACAGAAGACTAGGTTTCCGCAAATTCAAATCAAATCAAATATAAGCCAAATTTGAATTTGATTTGATTTTTAAACCAATTTCGAATCAAATCAAATCAAATTTGAATCAAATTNGAATNAAATCAAATCAAATCAAATCAAAATCAAATTCGATTCAAGATTTGATTCAAATCTGAATTTGATTTGCAAAGCAGGTTCAGTATTACTATTTTAATACTAGCAGTTTAAAAATATTTTTTTTTATTTTATAGAAAAAGTACCCTTTGATATTACTTAGAGAAATACTATTTTTGTAGGAAACGGCTTTATAGACATTTGGAAACAATAATGGTGAGTTTTGGAGAGAGGAACTTCTCCATTAACTNAAAGAAACGTTATTAACCATTTCTTTCTTTNTATTTTTGTAGGAAACGGCCTTGTAGACGTTTGGAGATGATAATGGTGAGTTTTGAAGAGAAGAACTTCTCCATTAACTTAAAGAAACATTATTAACCATTTCTTTCTTTCTATTTTTGTAAGAAACGGCCTTGTAGACGTTTGGAGATAGTAATGGTAAGTTTTGGAAAGAGGAACTTCTCCATTAACTTAAAGAAACATTATTAACCATTTCTTTCTTTCTATTTTTGTAGAAAACAGCCTTGTAGATGTTTGGAGATGGTAATGATGAGTTTGGAAAGAGAAACTTCTCCATTAACTCAAAGAAACGTTATTAACCATTTCTTTCTTTTTATTTTTGTAGGAAACNGCCTTGTAGACGTTTGAAGATGGTAATGGTGAATTTTGGAGGGAGGAACTTCTCCATTAACTTAAAGAAATATTATTAACCGTTTCTTTCTTTCTATTTTTGTAGGAAACAATCTTGTAGACATTTGGAAATGGTAATGGTAAGTTTTGAAGAAAGAAACTTCTCCATTAACTTAAAGAAACGTTATTAACCATTTCTTTCTTTCTATTTTTGTAGGAAATGGCCTTGTAGACATTTGGAGATGGTAATGGTGAGTTTTAAAGAGAGGAACTTCTCCATTAACTTAAAGAAACATTATTAACCATTTCTTTCTTTCTATTTTTNTAGGAAANGNCCTTGTAGATGTTTGGAGATGGTAATNGTGAGTTTTGGAGAGAGGAACTTCTCCATTAACTTAAAGAAACATTATTAACCGTTCCTTTCTTTCTATTTTTGTAGAAAATGGCCTTATAAACGTTTGGAGATGATAATGGTGAGTTTTGAAGAGAGGAACTTCTTCATTAACTCAAAGAAATATTATTAACTGTTTCTTTCTTTTTATTTTTGTAGGAAACAGCCTTACAGATGTTTGGAGATAGTAATGGTGAGTTTTGGAGGGAAAAACTTCTCCATTAACTTAAAGAAACATTATTGACCGTTTCTTTNTTTCTATTTTTNTANGAAACGGCCTTGTAGACGTTTGGAGATGGTAATGTTGAGTTTTGGAGAGAGGAACTTNTCTATTAGCTTAAAGAAATGTTATCAATAGATAATTTTAATAAAATTTAACAATTAAGTATAATCTATATAAAATAATATTTTAAAATTATAAATAAATTTTATGATTAGGTAAATTAAAAAATTAATTTAATAAATTCAAATCAATTAAATCAAATCAAATATTTGAAAATATTTGATAAGTCAAATCAAATCGAATTACATTTTATTTGAATTNNATCAANTNGAATAAAGTATNAATTTGAATTTGAATTTGAAATCAAATTCAAATCAAATATCAAATATCAAATCAAATTGCGAAACTCTACAGAAGATGCTCTCAAAGATAATACAGAATTACGTAAAAATGTGAAGAGGGTTTTAAAGATTATAGTAGGTTTATTAAAGGATAGAACACTAGGTAGTGAGAAACTTGCAACTAAGAAATGTTATGTAGAAGAGATAATCAAGAAAAAATAATTGTATAGGAGACTAGCATAGATGTCATATATCACAGGCAAAGTCCTGAGTTTTGTATTTATTTTTCGCATGAATTAATAAAATATTTTTTTCTTGGCAAAAATGATTGGCATGAACAATTGTTTATGTGCACGTAATTTTTTTTATTTTGAATGCTTATTTATAGTGCATAGTTTTATAGACTATGTCATCAGAGCTTAAATTATTAAGATAGTGCATTAGCGAGCTTAAAGCTAAGAATATTAAGCTTGAGGCTGAGAAAGTTGAGATTGAAGTCAGGAATGCTGAACTTCTAAAGCAGATTATGGAGAAAGATGCCAAGCATGATGTTAAGAATACTGAATTCAAATCTAGAGTTGAGAAGCTTGAGGCCAGACTTGCAATATTAGAACTGAAGTAAATGGATAACTTATCAGCCATTAGTATATTTGACTCTGTAATAGACCAGCAAAATGATGTCAACACCAAGTCAATAGAAGATAAAAAAATAGGTGATTTTATTTCTGAAGAACTTGCCAACGTATCTGACTTAGTTATAGTTCAGCCCAAACAGTGTAAACCTCTGCAGATCAAAGAGGTGACCACTAAAGTGAACCATCAAGAAGGATCATTAGAGGATAGGAAAATGGATGCTTTCTTGGATGAGGTGCATAAGAAAAAGGTTAGTAATGATATTAGGCAAAGGAAGCAGAAAAAAAGCTTCAGGATGAATTAATTGTCCAGGAATTATCCTCAGCAATTAATACCAGTTGTATAATAGACCTCTCTATAACTAGCATTAAACTTGTAACTCTTTCAGAACAGGTAGCTGAAGAATTGATTCTAAAGGAATCATCTGCAGAATCAGTGATGTCCTGTAAGTTGAAATTATCTTCTGAAAACAAGCAGGACACTCCGCCCAAAAAAAATCCCTATAATTAGAAAGTAGAACAAGATTTAATATGTGAATTACTTGAATTTATTAAATGTTATAATTTCACGTTCTTACCAAATTCTATATCTAGCAAACATATTCCAGATGTTCAAGTTGATGCCAATCTAACTCCAGATTTTATATTTCATTTAGCTCATTTATTTGACAAAGCTGAAAAAACTAGTCAGAAAGAAAAATTACAATGGTATTACTATAGTGAGGAATATAAAAAAAGGGTTGTAATCTTTAGCTCTAAAAATAATATTAGCGATTAAATGGCAAGAATACAGATTTATGATAAAATGGAGCTGTATCTCCCTAGTAAAAAGAGAGAGTATTTGCATAAGATAACACAAAAGGCTAAAAATATCTATATGTTATTCAAAGGAATAGGAATAAATAAAATTGGAATAGTTACATCTAGCGCTGATAAGATCTCTAGGCTAACTGATGCACAAATCCAGAATATAATAAATCTTTATAAATCAAATCTCAAAAATTGATTAGCATGAACAATTATTCATGTGCACGTGACTTACCGGCTGAATTGAATAAGTCTGGATTGAAAAAATCACCAGATGTCAGGATAAGCACTCCACCTATATTAAAAACTAATCAGACTAATGTACAAGTCCAATCTAAATCAACTTATGATCGATTCTATTTTCGTAGCAAAATATTGGATCAATATCCTAATCTATATAGAGAATTTAGTAGTGAAAATTTTGATTATTATAGGATTACCAATGATACATCATGCCCATTATGCAAACTAAGTCATGAAATATAGAAGGTAGATATAAGGCTGAATCCTATTTTGTTAAGTATGAACAGTGCAAAATTGAGATAATTGCGTAGTCTCATTGCTTTACAATAGTCTGGTAACTCTTTGGATGATAATCTATCTGGGAATCTTAATCTTTTTTTCAAAAAAATAGGTCTATATAAGAAAAAAGTGATTTAAATTAACTCACAATTATATAAAAAGGCAACATGTCCAAGTCTGACAAAATATTAACTCCCAAATATCTGGATTGGCATGCCAAATTAACTGAGTTACCAAGTGTTTTGACAGATAGGATGCAGTACAGCTTATACAAAAAATATAAAAAAGAAACTGGGTATAAGCTATGGTAATTATCAGAAGCGCATGCATCAGAAGCCCGCCTTCTCATAAATTCGAAGTCAGTAAACAAAGTATCCTATTTATCATTTTCTGAGCAATGTGAAGAAAAAGGGCCTATCACTTATGAGACCAAATCTGATCCAGAATTAATTATCAAATCCGTATTAGAGTATTTCACATACCTGAAATTCTAAAATAGTTTTAGGGGGATTGATAATTATCATTTTGTATCCACTCAGCCATAGAGTTCACCATGTTCTATTTGTGATGGAAAACATAGGAATGGAATATTGTCTTATCTGCAACAGTTCAAGTAATAAACTCAAATTCACGATTATAGTATAGGCTAGTCATGTGAAAGTTAGACTGATTACCAAAATGCCAATAAAATAATACTACGTCACATTTACTGCGCCCTGGTCTGCTACCATATACAAAAATCCTCTACAGTAAAAAAAAATCAGAAATATTTTCCTAATGATCATCTATATCCTTATGATGCAATTATTACTAATGTAATACAGTAATGAGTAGTCATCTCGAGTCTATCAATCTATGAAATAAGTATAAAAGACTCCTTAAATTTTTAGAGATTTTTAAACTTTTAAACTTCTCTTCATTTTCTTCCACAATAATTGTTCTTTATCATGGATCTTGTTACTGGTTATTATAATGATCTAAATACTTACAAAAATGAAAATGCATTTATCTTAAATTCTATAACTTTCAATAAAGATGAATTAAAAAAAACAAATGATATAAATGACATCAATAAGACAAACTTTACTTATGATGATTTACTTGAAGTTAATGAAAAACTATATACTCGTGCGACACTTGTACTTTTAATTACAGAACAACAAAATGAAATTACAAATAATACTTTTACTCTTACCGAAGATATATTAAGCAAATTAAAGCGAAAAGAAATTTTACGTTTTAGAGACAAGATCACTGCCTTCAATATCAAAATCAAAAAAAAGTTGGGGTTTGATGATTATTACGGAATAGTAAATGCTTTTAACATGAAGATTTTTAATAAAAAAGTTGACTTTGAAAAGGAGTATGATGATTGTTTATCAAATTTAAAGAAGGTTTTAAAAGAATTTAAAATGTCTCTTGAAGAATTTGAATTATTATTTAGACTGAAAAAAGAAAGTAATCTTGAGTTCTATCAAAATAAAATTCAAACCTTAGATGAAGCTAAAAAAGATCTTGAAACTGAATTTTCAGAAGATCTAAAAGATTTCAAAAATCTATTAAGAAAGCTTATCAATGCATTGAAGAGTTGATAATGAATTACTTATTAGTCAATCATCTATGATACGAGGTTTATAGAGAAATGTTTGGGAATTATAATATTACTTAATTGATTGTCTTTCAAATGAGTCAAAAGAAATCTTACAAAATTATTTGTAGTTTATAGTAAAAGGTTAATACTGTAAAAAGTAAAATAATATTATATTGCATTCTGTATTTTTTATATCAATAATAAAGCTCTTTATATCAATAATGCATTAATTTGCAAAAAATAAAATCTTTGATTCATATAATGATTTTTGATTGAATACTAGCACTAGCTAAACTAATATATAAAGTTAGAGTATTGAGCGAAAATACACAAATTCAAGGCCATTTAATGTGAGTCTATTTACATTACTTATTTTTGGGCTTCATTAGTTATTATGTCAATACATTCGCTGTGATTACCACCAGAAAAAATAGTATTGTGTATACGTGAATTTTCAAACATATACATTTTCCATATTGGGCTTTTTTTAAATAAATTCGCTACTGTAAAATAGTTAGATTATCCTGAAATAGGTACTACGCTATTTTATCTATGCAATTTTGATGAGCTTAGACAAGTTTGTTCAGACTCTACCATCAGAAAAATAATATAGTTCTGCATGTATATTTTATTCGTAATCATTTTTCTGAATTCCCAGTTATGCTTATTCGGCTAAAGAAAAAATCTGAAATCTGATTGGCCAATCATCTCATAATTTATAGAAATTCGCCAGCTCCTGCAACTCTTTTAGAACTATTGAAGAACTGGCAGGGATCTCATGTGATACAAACTTATAATTTAGCCATCAGCTGTACATAGTTTAGCCAAACATGGTAATCAGGTTTAATTTAGCTGAATAAGTTTTCATCCGAATAATCGAATAAAAATGAATCTGATATTTTATTATAATATAGTTATTACAAATTGTTATAAATCAATAAAAAATAGTGAAATTGCTATAAATCTCTTAACCAGTAAATCTGTATAAATTTGAATGGTGATATTGTCTAGTATAGATTGATAAAGAATCAATATAACATATCAAAATTACTAAAAATGCCTATAATTGCTATAATCTGTTATAAACTATTAAAATACTAATATGGATTTAGATAGTAAAGCTTATTCTAAGCTTAGTTCAGTTAGTTTTGGTAATACAAACTTTGAAGAATATTAAAGAATATTAGAAGCATTATGGCTTTTAGGTGATTGATATGATCATGAAATACCAGAAATGTGGTGCTCTCGCATTCATGATCTATTTAAGAAAATTCTAAAAAAGAACCTAGGAATTCTTTCTGAAAATGGATATATTACAATAAATGGAAAATACTGTATATTGAAAGCAGTAATAGAGTCTATGGTCTTCCATCCAATTATATATATTGTAGTGTATGTGACTCCTTAGTTTTTATATCTAAAACTCCTTGTTTAAAAATTTTCTATCAAAATAATCACTTTAAGAGATGTATTAATGGAGATATTATTTCAAACGAACATGCAAGAAGAAAAGAAATTCTCTAATCTATTGATAAAAGAAAATCTACTATCTGGATATATAAACAATACATATTACAAGAAGAGGCTAAAATTAATCGTCTTCATCTAAAGCTTTTCTTCCAATTTACTTCACACTCAGAAAAGGATAAATTAGCATCAATATCATACAATTATAATACTCGTTCAATCAGCTATAAAGCTTACCTTTCAGCCAAATTAACTATAGCAAAAAATACTATGCCAAGTGCTCCAAATTTTAAGCCAGCTTATATTTTTAATGCCAAGTAAGAAGTGATTTCACCAACTTCTTATCAATCATCAAATTGCAAAAGTAATACAGACGAAATATTTATCTTGTCTTTGTATGCAAAATAACTAAAAGGCACTGTGTTAAGATTAAGAGATGGGACAAAAGTCATGATTATTTAACTGGTTTGACTGACTGATTCAGAGAAATGTTTTAATTATAAAAATTTATCTCAACTATATTCATAAATTATTTTTTTATCTGCATACTCATTTTAGATACAGAAGCTTGACTATTCTTAACAATTATGCCAGACATTTTTCTAGAAGGGTTTTTAAAAACCAATATGTAGTAAAACTTCTCTTACCTACTGGTGAATGCTGTAGAGAATGTGAATAATTTGCAAGAAGAATTGTTGTTAATATGAATGATACTCCTACTCGATTAATTAAAATGAATCCCAATGATGCCATAAAACTTGAGTGGATGTATTCTAAACCATCAGTAAAATATAATCACCCAATAGGTGCTGATGAACTACAGCTACCAAAGGGTACTATTATTTGATTTTTGCTTGCTTCTGAAAAGTGAGAAAATAATCCTTTTAAACAACATAGGATAACAAATCCAATATGATTTCCCAGCCTTCATAAGATTCAAAAAATTATTATTAGGAGAAACCCTTCAATGCCTGTTTTATATTATTTAGATGATTTAGGACCTCAGCATCCCTTTATAAGAGAACAATTAATATATATTAAGAAAGAACCTATGTTACCTCCTAGGTGGATATTGGGAGATAACTGAATGTGTACAAGGCACTCCTTATAAAAGTTTCTAAGTCTACTATGCAGTAGAGTATAGTTATAAGAATTACTCCTTCCCTATAGCATAGCACCTTTTTTTTCCAATCACGCCAAATTTGTGCGTCTAAATTTATTTACTTTTGTAAGTGAAAAAAGGGATGATTCGGTAATGTTAGTTATCATTATATTAAAAGGTCAAACCTAATTCTTCATTATAACTATCTAGATGTAATCCCTCTAAGAATTTAGGCTTTCAGAGTGGAAATTTTTTATGTAATAAATCCTCAAAATATATACTGACATATTCTTTTCGGTACATACATTAGGACAAATGTTGTACCATCTATAATTCTGTTTCATATTTTTATATGGCATCCCCTATTGATGACACTTTTTATATAACCATAAATATGTATTAGGATTAACTTTACCTAAGCATCTTCCTTCACGTCTCTGGGCATATGCCAGAGCTTTAGTGTCAATTTCATCTTGCATTTTATAGGCGCAATAGAATATCATATACAGAAATTTGTGGTAATGATCACTAGCTCCAGACTAGTTTGGTCAGAAGAATTGATCTGGATATATGCAAATCCAGAAAAGTAAAATTAAACTTGATCACTACTATTGTATAAGTAAAAAATAAGTATTATTAGTATTTTTAGTGGAAAGTGACAATTTCGGCTAAGAGTACTTGACAATATAGCTCAACAATCTTGTCTATATATTTGCTCTTTTTATGTATTATTGATATTATCAAGTAGATCATCAGGAATTTATTTAGTACGAAGTATTTCGTAAATCTACGCCTTTGTAATACTACGTAAGGCTA
>QKYT01000184.1:93421-163048 GCA_003550305.1 Glomus cerebriforme | reverse complement strand
GAAAAATGCATATATTTGGAAATGATCGTAGGAATTTTTTTCCATCAAACGCTTTCTTATGCTAAATAAATTATTAAACTCGTTTTTATTTATTTTTTTTTTGAAGGCTTATGAGCATGTATCATTCATTTCCTTATTAACTAAATTTATTTATATTTTATACATATTTATTATGATCATTTGAATCAAAAAAAAACAGGTTTTTACAAGCTTATCAATTTTTTATTGTTTGAAATTTTTATTTTTATTATTAAGTTAATTTAAAAACTTTTTGCTTTTCATACTTTGCAATTTAAATTTCCATTAAACGGTCCATGTAATTGGTTATTCAGAGTCAACATTATTATTATTATTATATATAAAGTATTCTTGGACTAAGATATTTTTTTTTACTTGATACTAATTTTCTTATAAATAATTATTTTTTTACAATATTTCATTTATCTATTAAAGACTTTTATTCTTTTTAAATTTAAATATGAACCAAAATCATTCGAGTCATCAAATTTCTGATTCTCAACCTACTTTTAATCAATCAAATCTTGAACAAGTCGCAACTACTTCACATTTAAATGTTCCTTACGTACCTTTTGCATCTTATGTTCCACATCCAGATCAATTTTTTTATAATCCCCCGAATGATCCTTTCAATTACCACATTAAGTGTAAAGAAATTTCATTTGATATAGTTATTCAATTATTAAATGAATCTTTTAATGGTAACATTTACTTCAATCAAAATAATCAAAATGAATATACTTTTTTCTACCAACGACAAAGCAATGGTCAAATTTATCAAGTAGTTTGCGAAATTGTCACTCCTTTATTCTTGAATAAAATTATTTATGGTATTGAGATTGATCAGAATTTTGGACAAGATCAGTTATTATTTACATTTTATCAAAAAGAAAACATCAAATTTTATTTATCACAATATTTAAGCTATTATTTAAATTAATTAGATTACATCTAAGATTCTTGAGAAATTCAAATATCATTAATTATGAAGTTAAAATTTTTAGTTATGTGTTCATTTATATAACTTTTCTCGATCATTATATGGTTTTGGAAAATTCTTCCGATCCTTTTATATATAGCTTGGTTTTATTGTTATATGGGTTCTTTAAGTATGATAGACTAAAACGCGAAAATTCAATTTTTAATTTTTGCATTTTTTATTTTATTTTGAAACTTAAATTTAGATTTTGTGCGTGGTTATGCGTATTTCTTTCTTTTTTTGTATAAATGTCAAAATTTTACATTAAAATCTTTTTTCTTTGTAACCGGAATAGTATTTTCGTATGTGATACTTACGTGAATTAGATTTTCCATAATCGCACGTATGCTTGCTTATATACAGTACAGCTTCGTTTTGCTTTCTCACGCTTCTTTACCTTTCTCATCTCCTCTTTTTTTCATTTAATATACTTTGGCAATATGAGTGATATCGAATTCATGTCCAATGACAATTCTTGATGGTAAACTTTTCAGTTTTCACTGAAGAATTTCTTGAAAATATTTCGGATGAAAATGATTCAAGTGACAACGGATGTTGCCTTGAGTATGCAGCGGAATTGATTTCAACCTGGTGAATAATTTCGGGTAAACAAATTTTTTATGTACAACGGCATTAATTTAATGTATAAATACATATACTAATGGTTTATTAATATAATTTCATTTCGGTAAATTGTATTTTTAGGATTAAATAATTATTTAATTGTATAGGTAATAACATTTTTATAAGTAATTTGATAATGATAAAAAACGTAAAATTTTCTTTTTATTATAATTTCATATTAATATGCACACCTCTGCATTTTGCTCAGGTGCGTAAAAACAAAAACCCTAAAAATTTATTTATCAGTGAAATCATCACCGGTTAGATCAAGTTCGCTCATAATTTTTTTTTTCTACGGTACGAGTATTGGAAAATGTTCGGATATAGTTAATGAAAGTTTTTTATGAATCGTTATAAGTTCATTGCAATTTTGGAATTATCAAAATTAAAAAAGTAGTAATATTTGTTTTTTGTGGCACGTAGCAGTAGCTGGACAACGTGGCGCAGCATGTTTACCATTTTAATACAGTTTACGTATCACGTCTTATTGATTTTATAATATTAATTAGAACGATTTGTAAATAGAAATCGACTATGATCTTTTTATAACATACAGTATATTTCTGAAAAGATAGAAAGTTTTTTCACCAGTAAATATAATATACACTTTTGTTTATTTGAATGTTTGAGCTAACAAAGAAATATGTGAAATATTGAAGCCGGGTTGGGAAATTTATATGTACTAGATAAAATTTTACACTGTACATTATATTTAATTATTATGTATTAGCTGTACTAACTGTACTAATTTTTGTACTAACGGCTGTACTTCCCAACCCTAATTGAAGGGTGGGATATAAGATTTTTTATATATTACACGAAAAAGTTACTATAGCTAGTAAATAATTCGTGTCAAAATGAGTCAAAATCACAACGATTAGAAGAATTTAAGAATGATGACGCATCGTATCGTACAATTTACGGTTATAATATAAAAATTCCGATACGTCAAATGTTTCGTAAATAATTTATTTTTGTATTAAGTTATAGCGAAAGAGTATGTAATTAAACAAGACGCCAATATTTAATGAATAAGTTTTAACGCATTTATCTCTTTATTTGTATTATTTAAATCAGAAACGCGTCTCAAATAATTAAACGCCAACAAATTTTGATATAGTTTCTTAAAATAAAAAAGTAAAGCTATAAGTTTTTGCTAGGTAACTAATTATCTATGAAAAACAATTACCATAAATACTTAACATTAACCTTACTATTATAAGTTTCTTTCTAAATAAAAAGCTTATACCAATTCCGTTAATCACCATATATATGTTCTCTTTCAATATGTTTGGTCATTTCGTAAAATTTGTGGAACAATGACATTAACTTTATCATTCCATTACCTTTTTCTTGTTCTGGTTTCTATGAAAAATATTTTGAAAATGGGAAGCCTCAAAAGAATATTTACAACTTTAAAAAAATAATAAGAAAATATACCTGAAATAATATTTTCAATCTTGCGTAATTCTAATGTAAATTCTGGTAAAAATTTACCGCCATCTAAATCCTCCCATTTATGTTTACGACGATAAGGTTGGCCATGTTGTAAACCTAGATGAATCTAGTAACTTTCTCTTTGGTGGCATATACCTGCTGGTGTAGAAATAAGGAGGACGAAGATAAAAAGATCGAATGTATGAACAAATTTTTCCAAGAAATTTATTGATACTGTATTTATAAATTCTTATTGTGCATGCTCTATATATGTTGCCAAGTCTAGTTAATAATTTTTTTTTATACACTGCGGTTTAGTATCGAATGTGATATGTACCATGCTACTTTTTTTGATTATGTTTTGTTAAAATTAAAGTTTATATCATAAATCATTTAAAGACACTTAAGTGATATGATTCACGAAAAAGCAACATAAACCGTTGAGTCCGGGGCAAAAAATTAGAAGGGTGCGTAACAAAAAAATTATTACACGTGATCATTGGTACTATTTGATTGGCTTGGACAAAGAAACTCTGACTGAAATTTTTTCATAGCGCTTCGCTCCAGACAATGATTTGTCCTTTGTACTGTGGTTTCCTAAACATTAATTCGCCAATACTATATGCAAACAAGTATGTACTGTATGTTGATTTATGAGTAAATTTAACAAATAATAATAATAAATAATAATATCAACATTATACTAATTTTAGAAAATTCGTAAATATCATTTTAAACGAGTAGTTGAACTGATAATTAAGCATAGGAATCGACTTTTTTTAAAAGAAACGTGAATTTAGAGATTTTTATTTAAGCTTTTATATAGCTTCTATCAGATGTCGACCGGCCTAAATTATTGACTGATTTTTTAATGCTTACGCCAGCATTAGTCATTGTTATAGTTATAGAATAATATTTTAATATTAGAACATTTATCATTTTTTTTTTCGTGGACAATTTTTACTCAATTTTTCATCTTTGTTCTGTGGATTATTGTGAAGTTTCGCCTATATTTAAATTCCATCCTGGTCGATCTTTGTTCGAATATCTTTTGGTTTTTAATGGGACCTGGTCTTTTATAATTTTATTATAAAATTTCTGTTTTATACTTAACAAATTTAGTTTCAATATGCAAAAATTTAAAATGCCGCGTTTAGTTTAAAAATTATAACATGAATCACGTGAATAAATGACGCGTTTATTTTTTATGCAAGTCCAGAAAATTTAAAATAAAAAAAAGTAACGTGCCAGAAATTCTAAGACTGTGATGTAACTCTAGTCTGAATATATTTGACATATAAAAAAAATTCCCTCCATTTTTTATCAACACTAAAAACGTACTGTAGCTTTATCGGTGAGAAATAAAGAATTTTGTTTAAATAATATGAAGAGAGCATAAAAATATAATAATAAAATATTTGGTAGCATTACAAATTGTATACTATCATCCTGATAACTTTCATTCTACATTAATTACTAAAAATTTCATTTCTATATGTGTTATTATTACCACCTACAATAATTCACCGAGAAGTTTTAAGATTCACTTTTTTGCAGAAATGGGCAGTAAAATCCCTTTCATTTGCTTCTGAAGTTGCTTGTGAACTAAACAATTAGTGATTTTTAATTACAGGCATCCCAATACTTTAAAGGATCTTATTTGAACCATTACTAAATAATATCTTTCAACTTGATTATCTTCAAATTCGATATGATTAGATTCATTATCTGAAAATAATAAACTTTTTATAAATATATGTTTTTGATAATTTTTCGTGACTGTTTTAATTTTGTAGTTATTCACCTTACCTTAAAATTGAAAGCTGATATTCTGTGATGGAAATAAATTTTCTCTTTATTTATTTATTCAATGGCCATTTTGTCTCTCAACTTATCTGAAGTTCTATTAATTGCAAGCAGGATTTTTTATTGTTGTGTTGTTGTTTATGTATAGATTATAAATCTTTAGTGGTGAGATAAGAATTTGATGTTCCAAACGAATATCCCGTAATGTCATATATTTTTAGTAAGTGTGCAAAAAAAAATTTGTAAAAAAAAAAGAGAAAGGCGTTAGCAATCGTCAAAATTACAATGAGAAATTTTCGACGTGTTTCCCAGCCACTACCAAATGACCCCCTCGGAAGGATAAGATGTACGTCATCATATGATTGCCGTCTGCGCATACGTTGAACCATACTCAGTGCCCACAATTGGTCCCTACTAGTTCCCCACGATAACCCCAACGATAAACGCTAAGTAACCGACGAACATCATAGTCGTCCACCTTACCTTAAAGTCAAAAACATGATATTCAGTGATAAAAAATTTCTTCTTTGTTTATTCAGTGGAGTTAATTAGAAGCACAATTTCTTTGAAGCTTCTTATGTTGTTTGTTTAGGTATTTTTTTTTTTTTTTTTACATTTTATAGTATAATTTCAGTAGTTAATGTTTTGGTGATGATGGTGATTTTTTTTTTATTTTTTTTTAAAAAAAAATGGGAACCCCCTTTTTATAAGTATTAGAGTTACACTAAAAAACTTTTTTATGGATATATACAATACACGCCAAACTGACATTTAAATACAATTTTTATGATTTTATGAGTAATATGAGTAATAACAAACATATAAATTAAATAAGTAAAATATTTTAAAATAGAAATTAGATCGTATGAATCATATCAGAATTATTTACTAAATAATATCGGACATCTCTTTTTTTTTTTTTAAATAAAAATAAAATATTAATCAGTTAATTTCTGAATTCTATTTATTTTTAAAAAGAATTTTTTTTTTTTAGAACTAAACTTTCCGCATATAGGGATTATAGCGTGTTACATTAATTAGAAATTATATAAAATATCCGCCTCTATTTTTACTATAAAAAGATTAAACATGATAAATCATTTTTGCGCGACAGTGAAAGAAACGGTGCAAATAATTAATACAAGTAATTTTATAGTATATTTTTGCAATCTGATTTAGTTTAATTAGTTCAATTTTATTGTAAAGGAATTTCGTTATATTCGGTGAATAGACTGTTATTCGTTTCTTTATGATGTTCATGAGATTTGCGATGCCGGCCAGAACTATGGATAATTCCACCTACATTTAAATAATGATGATTGTATTATAAATTTTAATTTATGTTAATTTTTTTTCCGCCTAATCCAATTATATTACTGTATCGTGGGTATATAAAAGCAAAAAATGATAGTTAATAATTTTAAGAATCTTTTGAGAATTTGACGTAGAAATTATAATTTTATTCTTGTAATATTATTATATAATCGACAGTTTTTCGAGATTTATATGATTAATGAGCCTTTATTAAATATTATCATAAATTTTTCTCTTTCTATAAATTAAATAATTTTTAAATATTTATACAAGCTTTTACGATAATAAAATAGAAAATGAAGAAATTTGAAATACAATCTTATGATTTAATAAAAGTACATCATACAAAATTTTTATTTACATTAAATTATCATAAATAAATATTAAGTTAAATAATTATAAAATCTTATGTTAATTTGTTAATATATCATATTTCCATATCATATTTCCATACCATACATTTGCTTTGATCATAAAATTCATAAAATTCAATTAATTTTTTTGAGTAAAAGAAAGCTTATATAACCATATAATACATAATTATCGTCGTTTTCAAAGTGGCATATGCGAATGAAAAAAAAAATCTTAAATTATCGGAAAAGAACGAATATAAATAGCTTATTATTATGTTGAAAATGACGATAAATGATTTCTTTGCTTAAAAAATCTTAAAATTGAAATAAAATCTTATATGTTGCATAAATATTAATATTATAAGCAATGACTTAGGAATTGTATTAAATATAATTTAAGGTTTTCTCTTTGTTCAAATGTGAATGATAAATGGTCATGCCCATAATTCTCAATATCAATACCATAAATAGTTTTATTTAAGGTTGAAGAGGAGACTATCTCGCAGGTTATTTGATAAATTTGACCATTACTTTGTTTTTGGTAGAAGAAAATAGATTCATTTTGATTGGAGTTAATATTACCATTAAAAAATTCGTTTAATAATTGAATGATTTCACTAAATGAAATTTCTTTGCAATTAACGTGATAGTTGCAAGGGTCATTGGGTGGTTGATAAAAAAATACAATAGAATGATCGGATTGATTTGAACTTTGTTGATTAATCATAAAATTATTTGGTAAAAATGCTTGTTGGGGTTGGACTACATTCTGAACGGAAGTCATGTAAGATGCATTCGTCTGCGAAGGGGTTGAAGTTTGTTGAAAATTCGATTGAGGCATGAAATTATTAAAAATAGGTTGAAAACTAGGAAATTGATGGTTTTGATTCATTTTTAAGGTGCAAAATAAATAATTTCTTTTTAATTCGATCGTATATAAAAAAAAAATAAGAAATTATTTTGAATTTGGATAAATAAGTAATTATACTGTATTTAAATGTCACGTTTTTATAACGCGATCAATACACAGAAATAATTAATATTACGAAGGAAAGCAACGTCAAGGCAAAGTCAATTAATAAAAAATATATGAAAAGGATTGATTTTAAAAAAGTTGAGATTCATTAGAGTTTTCTAATGTTTTTTTTTTTGAGAAAAAAAAATAAAAAAAAGGTTGAAAAAAAATCCTTTGCTTTTATATTTGGGTTCATTTGAAAAAAAGGTTTAATTAATTTGCTTACGAATTTTTATCTCATATAATAACTCTCTTTCGCTTTCTTTCTTTTTACTTATTAAGTATCAAAATTATGCAATAAACACTGTTAACAGGTGTTGTTTATCGGTACAGCAGAAACAAGAGACAATTTCATTTCAATTTTAAATGTAAAGATAAAAATATTTTTTTATCTTTTTTCATCTTTTTTTTTTTTTTTTTATTGTGCATAAATAAATAAAAAACTTTATCTTTTGATACGTTGATTTCATTGATAGAATACCACGCGCAAACGTGCTCGAACGTGCTAGCAATCATATGTTCAAAATGCAATATATGCAATATGGAAATAGTATGGAAATCATGACACAATTGATATGCAACATGTGTAACTCGCTTGTTTGTTTTTATATTAAAGAATATAGACACCTGCCATCATTATAAACATGACGATCACATAAGAAATCATTTATGTTTAAGTTTCAGTCTTTGTAAAAAAAAAAAATAATGAATGAAAAAAAGCAAATTATGAAACTTGTGGCAAAAAAGTTTCGAACAATATAAAATGGTAATTGACTTAATCCGTAATCTTCCAACAAATTAAAAATAGAACAAGAGAACATACTTATTATGTTCATTTAGCCTTATACATTCGAAAAATACTAAAAATAATTCCTTTCTTTTTCTTTTAAACAAAGAATGGAATTTTAAATTACATCAATTATCAACCATTGATTTTTTTTTTGTCGTTTAGGATTTTATGAATGAATATAATGCGGAAAGGTGTCAAAAATTATCATCTTACGTTATAAAATATTCCGATTGAAACTTAAAATCACGCGAAATGGTAAACTTTGTTTCCATTAACTTTATAGATGCGGTTTTATGTCATTTTCGTGTAACACGAATATTTACCGCAAATAAATTTGTAAAGTTAAAAACAAATGAATTGTTTATACAATTTATGTAAGTTGGATTGTTGTATCATTATTTGTTGTTGTTTAACCAATTATTGTATGTATTTTAATTGGATGTTTTTTTATGGGTCTTATTTCATTTCACCGACGGTAAACACGGTGAAATTTTGATAACATATGATTAAACTACTAAATAATATAAAAACATCTGATATTTAACCATCAATTTTCATTATAATTTGAATTATTAACAGTTAATCTAATTATTATTTCGGGAATTAATATTTCATGCAGATAATCGATTAGCTTTAAAGGCTTGCTTCAAAATGTCCTGTACATGTAGAATATTCGCGGAATTTATGACCTAATCATGAAAATGCCGATCATGCAGCAGATTCACAGTGTTTTTACAGAAAATAAGGAATATAACGGAAATATACGGATACCGGTAAAATTTTTTACAGGGTGTGAGACTATTTTATCATTAGTACTTATTTTTTATTTTTTTATTTTTTTATTTTTTATAATATATCTTATTTTCTAATAATGTTAATCAATGAGAATTTTGTTTTACTATCTAAAATTCGAAGGTTTGATTATAATTTATTTAATTAACTTACAATATTGATATATTCCAACAAAAAAAAAACAATTTATTTACATCATTAATCTAATTGATCTAACTACGGTTACTAAACCAATTAATACCGAATCACCGAATCTCGTAAATTGTTTATAAACGTGAATGTTACAAGAAAATGCACGAGAAAATCAATGTAAGTTGCAAAGGGAATACGTAATGATTTGAATGAATTGATCATAAAATAGTGTATTGATATGCTATGAACATAGAAAGGTTGCGTCATTGATAATTCAAATAATTAAAAATTATATTTTAAAGTAGCATAATATATATATAATAATAATATTATGATAATATTTGTTTCAAATTTAATATAACAATGTATTGACTTTAAATCAACCTTTTTTTGGTAATTGTTCATGTGACCTCTGAAAATGAAACATAATAATTTTTGATTTTTGATTTCCGCAATTATCTGAAAAAATTAATATAGAATATTAGCATGATCAGAAAAATTTTTTAGAACGTACAATAATAAAATGCATTTGCCATTCTTTGTATTATTTAAAATTAAAAGGTTTAAATAACGATTACTATTATTATTATTAAAAAGTATACTAATACTACCGATAGGCCGCAGCACACTGACCCGCAGTATCCTTGAAATTTTCCGTTTCGGACAACCTAAAGAAAGAAAATAAATTTAAATAATTAGTATTCGAAAAAAAATTGTAAAATGATAAAATCAAGAATAAAAATACTTTTGTTGTTTCTTGATAAATCTTTTTTTATTATTATTTTATTTTAAAATTACCATCCGGATTACTGTATAACAAAATGAACAAATTTTTAACGAACCATTCAAGCCTTTCTCAATGCAATGTGTTCTTTTGATCATCATCCTACATTATAATGACAGTTAGTACAGTATTTTGATGACAATGACTTAAAATAACACAAAAAATGTATATATATATATATATACAGTATCTCATGGAATAAAAATTTCTATTGTTAAAAATGAGTCAAAATCTTTAGAGTCATGTTCATATTTTTATGTAGCACAATTTTATACAAAAATTTAAACGGTTGGTAATTCTTATCTTTTATATATTTAATTTATGTGAAATAATCATTATTTATCATACGTCAGCCACTTTATTGGTTTTAGACAGATTTATAAGTAAAAAATTTTATAGAGTTCACTAAAAATTTGTCATGATCCATCACAATGATTAAATTAAAAAAATAATGATCACATATGACTTGGATTTGTATAATAATAATTGAAAAAATATATAAACCCTCAATAAAAAATTATTTAAATAAATAACTTACTTGCTCAATACTTTAGCAACTTCAATTATGAGAAAAAAGCTGGATCTTGATAATTTAGATCTCAACCGCGCCTATACCAAAGAGGAGCTTAAAATCATCAACAATAATCTTAAGGTCCAAACCAACTTTGAAAACGAAAGATTAATCCCTATTCCACAAAATCCAATTGCCAAAGAAGCTATTATACAGGAAATTTCCAGGCAGCTTGGTAACTGGAATATTCAAACTGGCCAGGGTGGACTTGTTACTACATCTCAAGGGGGTTTTAATTTTAGTGCTTCTAATAGGCGAAATAAGATTATAGCACCAGATATTGCTTTCACACCTGACACGACTTATATTACACTTAATCAAAAACAACTTTGGTCTTTTAATGGTCAACCCTTTACCCCTATATTTGTCGTTGAAGTTGCAGTTGTCACAAGCGATGCAATATTGAATGCAATTGATAACAGAATGAAGAATGATTACTTTGCAATAAATACATCTGTAAAACTAGGATGGATAATTGATCCAATGAATATAATTTGGGTTTACAAGAAGGAAAATAATGAAAAATTTCCTACTCGCCATAAATGTGACTGGGATGATTTAGATGGTGGCAATGTTTTACCAGGGTTTACTTTAGAAATATCAAAGATTAATGACATCATGTTGCTGGTATATTTTCTTATTGTTTTTATTTATTATTTTTATGCTGTAACGTCCAATTTTTTATTTACAATTTCAATTTTATTTGTAGGGAGATGATGACGAGGTGGAGGAAGGAGAAAAGTGTCCTTATTGTGATTCAATTTTAAATAGTGTTTTCAATATGATGAGACATATGAAAAAAATGCACAATTAGATTTTAATATCATATGGTAATACAGTAAAAAGATTTTGTGGGTATAATAAATAGCATTAAAATTATTATTGTATTGAATCTAGGGTGATTTTAGTTTTGTATAATATATATATATTTTTATATTTCATTAATAAAATAAGAATTGTTATTAATAGCATTTGCCATTTGTGAATGGTGTATAAGATATTATTATATAACATTTTTTTATAGTATTATAAAGATATGGCAAATGATGAAATATTTCTGAGGCATTAATTGATGTTTTTATCATTTTATCATTTGTTTTTAGATAATAATCCCTGTTAGAACTAAGTTTAAATAGAAAATCAAACTATTTAGGAAGGGAAGACTAACTACGGGAAAAGAAAAATAAAATATTCCAGACTCCATCCATTTGACGTTCCTAGGAAGGCTTTCAGACCGTAACCGCAGAATCTAATCCATTTGGCTGATATATATTGTAATAATAAAATTAATAGTCTAAATATAATCACATGACACTATTGATGACCATCACCGGTGATATAAAGTTATTTTTATATACTTTCAAAACTATTATAAGTTCAGATATACCAAAACTATAATTTGAATTATATATCGTGTTTTCTTTGTCTCTCTCTATATAGAATTAAAATATTACTACACAAAATTAATTAATTTTTGAAGTATTAAATTATTATTTGATATGAATGAAATTGTGATGTTTTTGTTAATTTTTGGAGAGAAACCTTATTTAACATACTAAAGTCTCTGTCATTAATTATTGAATCTGAGGAATAATTTGTGAGGAATGCCTGCCTGATTATGATTTTAAAACTAAATTTATACATCCTAATTACCATTAATTTAAGTGGTAGTAATGGTAAATAATAATAATTTTTTTTATTGCGATCTTCAACAAAAAATCAAACCATGCTATTATACTTTTTTTATATGCCAATCGCTAAAAAAAAACTTTTGTGCAACTTAAACACAAACATTTGTTCAATGTTACTCAATGTTACACTATAAATTGGGCAGCTATTTTTGTTGTTAAAAGGGAGCGATTAATAATTACAACACTAAAAAAAACCAAAAAAAAATAAAATTAAAATTAAACCTCGAACAAAATATGGATGAACTAAAAAATGATAAAGATAAATTATTGGTGCAACAAGAGGAATCCTTTATTAATGTTGAACAAACTATAAATGAACAAGCCGAGGAAAATATTGGTAATCTTTTATTAGAACAATTACGAGCTCAAAATGAGGAATTAAGAAAAGAAGTAGATGATTTAAAAAGGCAACTAGCTGGTATCAAAGCAACCAGCAAGAAATATTTACAAGAAGAGCAAAAAAAACTTAAAGATATAGAAGGTGAGCTTACTCAACAAATCGAAGCTAACAATCAAAAACAGCAAGTTATTGAACAATTGCGGGCTCAAAATGAAGAACTAAAAAAACAATTAGAGGAAAAAAAGCAAAATAAAGAAGAAATTAACAATCAAAAAGATCAAGAGTTTGAAATTGATCAAGAAACCAACAGTCCAGAAAATCGAATCGTGCAAGAAACTAACAATCAAGAAAATTGTGAGATTGAAATTGAACATGAAAAGAACCAAATAACTAATAAAAAACTTGAGAATGAGGTTCTTGCAACTTTTTTTAAAAATATTAAATCCGAGATAGAAGCAAAAGAAAATGATAATAAAGTAAATAAAAAAGAGCTTAACAATCAGGAAAAGGAGGTTCTCGCAACTTTTTTTCAAGATCTTCTATCCAAAAAGAATGTCAAAGAAAATGATAACCAAGTAAATACAGGAGAGATTAACAATCAGGAAAATCAAGAGATTAAAATTGAGCAAGAGACTAACAGTCAGGAAAATCAAAAGATTGAAATTGAGAAAGAAGAGAACCAAGCAACTAAAACTGGTAAAAATCAGAATGAGCTGCTTGCAAATTTTTTTCAAGATCTTCTATCCAAGAAAAAAGTCAAAGAAAATAATAACCAAGTAAATATAGGAGAGNTTAACAATCAAGAAAATAAAGAGATCGAAATTGAACAAGAACCAAACAATCAAGAAAATCAGGAGATTGAAATCGAACAAGAAACTAACAGTCAGGAAAATCAAAAGATTGAAATTGAGAAAGAAAAGAACCAAGTAACTGAAACTGCTAAGAATCAGAATGAGCTGCTTGCAAATTTTTTTCAAGATCTTCTATCCAAGAAAAAAGTCAAANAAGAATCAGAATGAGCTGCTTGCAAATTTTTTTCAAGATCTTCTATCCAAGAAGAAAGCCAAGGAAAATGATAACCAAGTAAATAAAGAGGAGGTTAACAATCAAGAAAATCAAGAAATTGAAATCGAGCAAGAGACTAACAGTCAGGAAAATCAAAAGATTGAAATTGAGAAAGAAAAGAACCAAGCAACTAAAACTGCTAAGAATCAGAATGAGCTGCTTGCAAATTTTTTTCAAGATCTTCTATCCAAGAAGAAAGTCAAAGAAAATAATAACCGAGTAAATGTTAACAATCAAGAAAATCAAGAGATTGAAATTGAGCAAGAGACTGATAGTCAGGAAAATCAAAAGATTGAAATTGAGAAAGAAAAGAGCCAAGCAACCAAAACTGCTAAAAATCAGAATGAACTGCTTGCAAATTTTTTTCAAGATCTTCTATCCAAGAAAAAAGCAAAAGAAAATAATAACCAGATAAATATAGGAGAGGTTAACAATCAAGAAAATAAAGAGATTGACATTGAGCAAGAACCAAACAATCAAGAAAATCAGGAGATTGAAATCGAACAAGAGACTAACAGTCAGAAAAATCAAAAGATTGAAATTGAGAAAGAAAAGAACCAAGCAACCAAAACTGCTAAGAATCAGAATGAGCTGCTTGCAAATTTTTTTCAAGATCTTCTATCCAAGAAAAAAGTCAAAGAAAATAATAAACAAGTAAATATAGGAGAGGTTAATAATCAAGAAAACAAAGAGATCGAAATTGAGCAAGAACAAAACAATCAAGAAAATCAAGAAATTAAAATTGAGCAAGAGATTAACAGTCAGAAAAATCGAAAGATTGAAATTGAGAAAGAAGAGAACCAAGCAACTAAAAATGCTAAAAATCAGAATGAACTTCTTGCAAATTTTTTTCAAGATCTTCTATCCAAGAAGAAAGATAAAACAAATTACAACAAAGTAAATAATGAAGGGCTTGAGAAAGAAAAGAAATTAGAAGTAACTGAAACTAAATAAATTAGATGATGTTATTCTATTAGAATATTTTAATGTCATTTTTATTGTTTCATAACATTCTTTATGGTTTGAAATCTAGTTTTATTTTTAATACTTTTCACCTTAGGACTTTTCGTATTGTAGATTTCCCTTTTTCCATTGATGGTTAGAGATATGGCATAATTATGATCTACTAGTATTTTAAATTATTTAAACACAACTTTAGCCTATGTTATATAAATATGACTAAATCAAAAAATTATACGTAAATAATAATTGCAGATGCTAGAAAAATCGCTATAAAACTGTATATTACATTATTTTAACCGGTAATAGCTTTAGTAAAAGACAAGTATTTATTTGAATGATAAGAACCAAACAAGATTCTTTATTAAAATTAAGAAATAAAATCCATTCTACTAAACTCATGGCCCGACACCAGAGCTATTACATTTTTTTTTCTCTCTCTTTTATTATCATATTTAGGTGTTTTTCTATTTTCCAATTACTTCATTATATATCAATTGTAATGGTAAATTCCTTTGGATAGGTACAGTAAGCATGGCACGCAGATATAACATTGGCGCATATGCGGCTTAATACTATAGATAGTAATTATTGTTTAAATTCAAACCACTAATTAGAGAAAAATAAAAAAAACCCATTGTGACGAAAAGAAGTAGAGGTTAGAACTTGAAAACTGTTAAACGAATCGAATCGGGTCCAACCCGGTTTAAACTGATTTTACACCAATGTGCATCCGAATTATGAAATTTTCCTGTGTAATGACCGTAATTCAGACTAAATCCATAGAACTGGCCATAATTATAAATTATGAAAAATGTTTTAGAATATGAGAAGTTATGAGAAAAGAAATCCAAAAATATATATACCACCAATATATTGAGAATCTTACACGAAATTATTGAGAGAATATGATAATCATGAGGAATTATGATAAATTATGATAATTATTGAAAAATTATGAGAAATTATGAGAAATTACCGGGTGAAAATAAAATCTCTTTATACTATGTATCCTCTATTTTTCATTTACTGTACTGATTCTTATTATTTATCACATAGTTAATTTCTTAATGCTGTAATGCCGGCCAAAAAGTACGGGATCGAAGTCGTCTTCGGATACCCCTTATTTGGAAATTTTTATAATTCTGGCCAGATTTGAAACCAATTGTCTGAAAACCTCCAAAACCCGCCTCTAGAAAAGGAGAAATGAAAAAAATTAGGGAACCTTTGATAATTTAAAACTTTTTTTTTTTTGCCAGCACAAAATCACGATTTTAAAATGTTAATCTTATGAAGATTTATTAAATTCTTATTTGAATTCTAATTATGAACCAAATAATATGATGTAATTACAGTATAATTAGTCCGAATTACGTAACGTGGGCTGGATATTTTATAATCAAAATTAATAAGCGTATGCGTGATTTTTCATTGCAAGATTTTACATTCACAATATACAGTATTAATGTATTGAACATACGTTTATTTCAGCCTATAAAATGAATAGGAAATTTTGTGGGATGAATACCGCAAATCGAATCAAAAGATATAAATTAACGAAATTTAACAATATGGCTAGTATTTTGGGTGTAAATAATTCTAGGCGAAATTTTATCTGATCGGCATCCTCGTATGATTTAATATATTTTGGAATTCCCACACTGTACACACTATAAAAGGACTTGTTTGTCGCTTTCTGTATTTTCTCGAAATTAACATTTACTTTCTAAAATGTATCAATTACGATTTCTATTTTTCCTTTGCGTAATCTTTATTCTTTCGCAGAATGTTTTTGCGGCATTCACATGTAAGACTGATGCGGACTGTGTTGGTATAGGTGGTATGGGCGGTATGGGTGGACGTGTATGTGCAATGCCACCTCCAAACGAAGGATTCTGCGTTCGTGTTCGTACCTGTATCCGTCCGGACGGTTCAACAACCACTTGCGGGAGTCCATTATCAAGATAATTGTGAGTTTCTTATCCGTTCGAATTTTACATCATTGTTTAGTTTTCTAGTCATGTATTTATTATGACTTTGTATTTTTTATATTATTATCAGTCGACTTTATATTTTTTGAAATGTTTGGAATGTTGCTCCGTTGACTTAAGTTGATAAAATTTATTGATCTTTAATCATATGTCATATGTGTTTATATCATCATTCTCATAATAAAAGTTTTCTCTATTTCAATCAATAAGATTTACATAAAATTTTTTCGTGCAATAATAATTATTTATTTTTTTGTGGTCTGACAATTTATGATGGGCAAAAAATAATTAAATCGGTTAGTTCTTTTTTCAGTTACGCCTACAAAACAAGTTTTTTTGCTTTTACCATATTCATTAATTTTCTAGCTCTAATTATATTGGAACCATTATCAGTCGTCATAGTAATTTCAAAAGTCATGATTTGTGCGCCAAATTCCAAATTACGGTATAATTTAGGCCAGAATTATAAGTCATGTGAGGCGTTGAATCGAAAACGATAAGTAATTTAAAAATAAAATTATTATTTGAGTCAGATAAGTAAGCGACATGTGATCTATAGTGCCATCCAACACTAGCAATTTTCTTACTTTGGCTTTATAGTAGCAAATATGGTATATTTATAACAATTAATAACAAAATTAAATAGCTGTCTATATTGTCAGTAATTTAGACTTTTTGCCATTAAATATTTTTAAGTAAAATGGATATTTTACTTTAAAAGATACGGTATTTTGATTTTATTATTCGTTAGATTATTAAAAAACTTTTTAATGTTTTGCTTTATAAGATTGTTTATTAGATAGTGAATAATTTAAAATTTTCTATGCTTGAATTACTTCATATACTAGCAGGTAATTTAATCTTGCAGTTAAATCTTTTAAATAAAATGAATATTTTACTTTACAAAATATTTGTTATAATTATTCTTTAGATATTAAATATTGAAAAACTTTTTAATGTTTTTGTTTTATAAGATTGTTATTAGATAATGAAGAATTTAAAATTCTCTATGCTTTATGAATTACTTCATATACTAGCAGGTAATTTAATCTTACAGTTAAATCTTTTTTAAATAAAATGAATATTTCACTTTACAAGATATTTGATTTTACTAATCATTAGATATTTAAGTTTTTGTTCTATAAGATTGTTTATTAGATAGTGAATAATTTAAACTTCGTATATTGCAGGTAATTTAATCTTACAGTTAAATCTTTTTTAAATAAAATGAATATTTTACTTTATAAGAAATTGATTTTATTATTTTTTAGATATCAATTAAATATTGAAATCTTTTTAATGTTTTGTTTTATAAGATCATTTATTAGATAGTGAATTATTTAAAATTCTCTATGCTTTATGAATTACTTCATATGCTGCAAGTAATTTAATCTTACAGTTAAATCTTTTTTAAATAAAATGAATATTTTATTTACAAGATATTTGATTTTATTAATCATTAGATATCAATTAAATATTGAAATCTTTTTGATGGTTTGTTTTATAAGATCGTTTATTAGATATAGTGAATAATGTAAAATTTATGAATTGCTTCATATATTGGCAGGTAATTTAATCTTGCCATTAAATCTTTTTTAAATAAAATGAATATTTTACTTTAAAAGATATTCGATTTTATTAATCATTAGAAAATCAATTTTTGCAGTCGCAATTACGGTTGCATAAATCCGAGAAAAATTGTTTAATAAGTTTTAGTGTTTTAATGTTATTTTGTAGATATTTTATTTGTTTAAATCGTTTTGAATTTTAATGAAGGAGGATGAAAAAAGCTTTATTTATATAAAAAAATCGGTATTGTAGTTTAAATATGTACATAGTATTTTCTATTTTGTTGATATTTTTTTGATACAAGTTTCATGGAATTAGAATAATTAATTTTTGTTTATAATAAATATCTAAAAATAGGTATTTTATAATGATACGCTTAATATCTCTTTTTGTAAAACAAAAATTTAACATGTGAAATTAATAAAAAAAAAAAAAGTTAATAATTGTTCTCGAAACGTTTAATTAAATCGGTTGATCTTGAGTCACCAATCCTGGGTTCATTTTTTCCATTTTTGATTACAATCAAAAGTTGTATTGTCGACAAAAATAGATGTAGAAAATGTACATAATGAAAGAAAAAACGAATCATATGTACTATTAAATCCTCTGAATCATTTGAATAATAGAGAATAATATTTTACAAAAATTTTTTCATTTTGATTTCTGATTAATTAATGCTTTTTTATTTCTTTTTATTTTATTTTTATTTTTATTTTTATTTTTTTTTGCGATTAAAAATATAGTGTTCCACAATTGTTGGATTTATTCTTGGGATTTATTGATTGTTTAATTGTAAATAATTTCATTAGTTAAAAGCGCAACAATACAACTGCACGTGATTTTCGGCGATAACAATAGAGTTCGTTTAGTATGATGAAAATCCAGCATGATTTGACGATGAAACGAGCTGGTCTTTTATATCTGCGTTAATTTATCGGTCGTGTTAGTAATAGTATTGATTGGTTCCAGATTTGTACAGATGAATTAGTTCGAATAATAAAATATTTTTCATTGACTGAAGATTCACTAATTATTAATTCATTTAATAAATGAGATTTTCCAAGTCGATAGATAATCTTTAAAAAAGAAAATCTCGTTTTTTTCGTAGAATTTCTCGTATTTTTTTTTTTTTTTATTCATCAATGATTACAATATTTGATGGATAAGTCATTTTAAAAGAATTATTATCAGCAGTAATGCAGGATTGTTTATATGAACACCCACGACATTTCATATTCAATACAAAACACATTCTTTATAAGTAATTTTATTATAATTAACATCATTTTAAGGTTCACAGTTATGTGAATACTTCGGAAAACTGAGTCCGTATTTTAATACAATTTAATTTGATTAATTTTTAAATAAATTTATAAGATACTCGCACCCTTATATTGGAATTAAGTTACTGCGTTAAATATATTTGTTATTCAAGATATACTGGATTGATTGGGCAGAACTTGGATTGGATTAATATTTCATTTTCGTACAGTAAGCTTTCGAAGAAAAAAAAAAGGAATGAATTAAAAAAATAATTTTTAATATTAGATTTAAATGACTTTTCTGATGAGAGCCATTGATAATTTCCTTCAAGTAAAATAATAATGTTTGTCTATATTTTGATCTCGACAATTCTTTACCTTGCTTCACGCCTTTACACACCTCCTTTTTTTTGCTTTTTGTTCTAGATCTTGAGGAAAGTCCCGTTATCCATAATCTTGATACTCTACTGTATAATCTCGACCCTATTCCCGGCAATCCCGATATACTGACAAATAATCTCGACGTTCAAAATCCCTAACAATCAAGAATAAGAATATATTTTCTAATGGTGCAGTTTCACTAATAAAAAAAAAAAAAAATCATAATTGTGATATCGCAACTTAATTTATTATTCTTTTGATAATAGAAAGCATAGTTACAATCAAATAAATGTATATAATATTAAAACGATATTTTTAGTTAATTAAAATTATGCAATTTAAATGAAGTAATTATAAAGAACGGTCGAATATTTATTTTATTGTTTCCTTTTTGCGATGGTACATACAAGTTCGCAAACTTCACTTATTAATAGGGAATATTTGAAAATTATTTATATTTCGAATGATTTTTTGGGTGTTGGGATTTTTGACTGTCGAGATTATGATTTTCATACATCGGGATTCTGGGTTGGTCGGGAATAGGGCGTCGACTGTCAAGATGATGACGGATGACGGGATTTTTGAAGGATCCCATTTGCCCCAGATGCTATACCATTAATTCAGCAAACTACTTCCGTTTTTATCCATCATGGCCCTGGTGTCTATGTTAGAATCTTGTCCAATTTCCATTAGATATCCAAGACAGTTCAAAAAAAAAAAAAAATGAAAATTTCATTAATTTTCATGGAAATTAGACAAGTTTCCATAGAATATTCATTGTAGAAACTATGTTTTGCACTATATCTCTTCGACCGGCGTAATTTCAGTCAACCATTGACATAATCAATATTTCTATCCAGCAAGGCTTTTTTTAAGAAAATTATTTCTTTTAATGACTTATAATCCACGTTTTACCCGTAAATGTAGCATATTCCGGAGTTTTTTTTACAGAAATACGCAGAGTATTTTTACAGGGTAGTAGGACATAATAGGGGCTTTTTACGGTCAAATTAATTCCGACAGCCTAACTTATTTAGAAAATTGTTACTTTTAACAATTTTATTGCTACAGATGATGAAATTACAAATTGATCTGCAAAAAAGTGTTTCCAATTGGGGTTTAGATTTCGGACTTATAACTTAAGAAACACTAGTACATAGAATTATCGGTGGACTTGTTTGAGTCCCTCCGTTGTTGAATGAATTAGTAGTTTCAATCAATTTACTTAATAAGATTTAATAATCATATGCATCTGATCTTCCGTGTCTGCATTGATTCAATGATTAATATGATCAATGGACCATCACATGGTGATTCACAAAATGCTGCTTCAATTTCTTAGCGATTGTTTTTTTTTTGTGGCTTTTATATCGAGCGGCATTCAATTATAGCCAATTTCATAGACCTCATATGTTTGATTTTTTTTCTGTTTTGTGAATTAGATAAAATTCGTTTAAAATCAACATCCGACTTATTAGCTTTTCCTAAATAAGTTGCTAAATCCCAAAATCTTAAAGTGTTTGACTTTCATCGACTTACAATTTGATCAAATTTTTTTTTTAAGTTTAACCATTTTTAATAATATGTACAATGCAACTATTACACATGGCAAATAAATAATGGACCTTATCGAATTTCTTGTAATAACTTGGTTTTCTCTTTTTTTTTTTGAAATCACTTAAGAAATGAACAAATTTTAATTATTTTATTTTTAATTTTGCTTTATATAACAGATAATGATGAACATCTTTTCAGCCTGAACTTATTTTTTTTTAGACAAAATATGAAAGATGAATGAACCTCGTGGACAATATGAATATTTTTATATTTTCCACGAAATCAAGAATCAGTATTATTATCATTTAGATGAAAATATTATTATGTAAGAAAGTTTGTCCTAAGGAGTAAAAACAGAAACTCGTAAATGATCGTGCTACAGATGAAATCGAGGATAAAGTGATAAACTTAGGATGAATAGTTATATTAAGTTAAGGCTAAGTGTAACAAATAATAATTATGGCTAAATTTTATCCTAAATCATGTGATTGCATAATTTTGGTCAAAATTATGATCTATAATTTGTGTACTTTACGACTGTACGTGATTGTAGCTGATTTGTGATTATAAAGAGGTAATTAAGATATAATGTTCGTTCTTAAAACGAGTAATAGTGGGACGAGGACTGTATTACAAATATGCTCTCAAAACAGTTAATTAATTTGGTAATCTTTGATTTTTTTTTCCTTTTCTTAATTTTCTTTTTGGGATAAATATGAAGTGCATCGTAACAGTCCACATGGAAACGTTAACTAAACGTTTAAAGTAAAATTATAATCGCTTTGATATCCTTTTACCATAATTAGTTCCACTAATAAATGATTTACGGAATACTCGGAATTTTCTCAATGACGAGATTAGGTAATAAGAAATCGTGCGTGGTCATTGCAATTTTTTTCATTTTTCACTCTATATTTAATACCAGGATTTAATATCTATTACTCTCTAAATAAGATGACAAGATAATAATAAATTGATGTTATATGTTTCTTGTTTTTATTTACATTTCAACACAAATAAAAAAAAAAAGTGAACAATTGCAGCAAATGAATGCATAAATAAATTTTAATTTAATTTGTTCCAGTATATTTGGTGTAATTCATAACCTAAGTATGAAAACTCCGTTCTAAAATAAATTAAAGTTTAATGTCAACTTTTTGGCTAAATATTCCTTGGATCATGCAGATTATGCATAAATACAGTGCTTAAAATAGAACGAAAGACAATACAACATAACTATATTCATTGTTTCCATATTCGTACATCATTTTGAAATTGGTACACAATAAAATTTTATCAACAGTTAAATTCGTTATTGTAAAATTCCTTTATTACTTTTACGGGATTGATTGTTATTTTAGAATGCGAATTAGGAAATATCAAATTTGTCAAATTACGTCAAGAAATTCTTATAATCCCTATACCTTTTAAGATTAGTATTGACGAACACATGGCAAGTAATATAAAGTGCACCTGCATTCATTCCATTATTTTGCTTACCGGCTATTTTTTCGATGTGCCACATTTAATTCTTACGTAAAATGCATATTACATAAATCCCGAACTTTTTGTTTTATTTCTAAAATTTATTCATTTTGATCGGAATTATATCATTTCGACAAATTGTAAACCAATCAGAATTTGGACTTTTGAAGGTTTCTTTTTTTAGGAAACTAGGTTAATAACTAATTTTTCTATGACTATATTTCTTTTATTAAAAATAAATATATGCATAAATCTAAAATGTGCGTATGCATTTAATCAGTCTGGTTCTATTTATTCAGTTCATTCTTTTTGTTCAAACTTTTACGAGCATAAGCCAATCAAAATTATAAACTTTAACTTTGTTTCTTCTTTTAGGGAACTGAATAAAAATTTTCATGGACATATTTCTTTGATTATTAAATTTAATTCTAAAATTAGATTTTATAATATAAATACAGAATTTGAACACAATAAGCATGTGAGTTCTCATGTTACATTATTTATATACATCGAATCCTACGAATTATTTTCCCTCCATTCAGTCATAAACACAATTAGAGCCGGAAAGTATTGAATTAGAAACGGAAATTCTCGAGAGTAAGTTTTAGAAAGCAAGAACCTGAATGAATAAGCGTCCTAAATCAATTGGAGAAGTATATTTTATAATTGCCATTTTAAAATTTTTTAATAAGCGATTTTCTTTTGACTTTTTACAAATAATAATGGGATGCAATAAATGCACGCGTCTTTAATTAAATTTGCTTATTCTGCGGTGTAAGATTTTTTTTTTTGTTTATGAAGTTTCCTTTCTCGTTTAAGATTTTACTTTCGAACGATTAAATTCAATGAATGCGTCAGTTATTTTCTAGATATTACTCGGTGAAATAGCTATTTTTTTTCCATAAAATTTATTTATAAGCTTATAGAGCTTCGAACGAGACCACTGCGTGGGTTTAAATCATTACTGCCGAGTAATATTTTTATGAGATTTTGCTTCTTGCTCTAACTCCTGACAGAGCACTTTATCTTGGCAGTATTTAACAATAATTTCTTAAACTTTTAAGCAGATAAATATTTTATAATGCCTCCGCTTCGACCCATTCGACCCATAAGTCCACCCCCACCTCCTATGCCTCAAAAAAATTCCAACTGTTACATAATTTTTTACACAGATTTTTATAAAAAAATATTGGATAAAGAATTTCCCAACTTATCACCTCAAGAAAAAGCTATAAAAGCAGGTGAAAAGTGGAATTCTTTATCCGATGAATTAAAGAATTCTTTTATTGAATATGCAAATAATAAAAGATTGCTTAAAAATTTGGGATTATCAATGAAACAACAATTGGTATTCAATCCTAAACCTAAGCCAAAAATGGATGATTTGAGGATAATTTTCGATGATCGTTGTCATAAAGTCGTCCGTTCGAATGAAGTTCCGCAAGAAAATGATGACTACATTTGTAATAAAATGTTTCATGAGTTCATTAATGAAGATGCTTATTCAAATAATTAAAGACATAATGTATTTTAAGACTAGCTTATTTATTTTATGATTTATACATGATTAATTAATTAAATTTATGATTTTATTTATTCAACTTTTAATTTTTACGATTTAATTTAAGTTTTAAGATGTTTATTTTCTTAAGATTACTTAATTATGTTTTACCCTAATTTTTTTATAAACAAAAGAAAGCTTTATTTTATTTTATTTTTTTACAGATAAATGTTACGTCAATCGACCAATGGGATATAAAATTAATCTAAGTAAAAAGTCGGGCTTATTATCGTTAATTCGCTATATTAAATACAATAAACTGATTAAGATATATTGAATATAAACAATTTTATTATTATAAATATTGTAATATTTATTAACTACAGTAGTGTTTGCGGTATTATAAAAGAAATTATAACAACTGTAATTCATTAAGCAATTTCGCGTTATAGGCGTACTTTCTAAAGGAGTTCTTTAAATCTATGGGTAAATAATTCCAAAATTTGGGTGCTTTTTGTACATGCTTTTCAAATTCTCCTTCAGAACTTAATAATTCGATATAAAATTTACAAAAAATCAAATAGGCGTTAGGTTGACGTTGACAGTCCTCTAAATGACTAAGATAACCATAGATATTTACGTAGTTATCCTTATTTTTTTTAATTCGTGCAAATGCAAGACATCCAACAAATTTATACATTTGTCTTGATTTTCGAATTTTTGCCTTATCTTTTTTTTGTTTTAAACTCATGTCACTTCCACAGCAACACTGTAAAAGATAAATGCCTTTAGATTTATTACTATAACGCACTTTCCATTTGCGTTCTGGCCGATTTTCAAGTATAAGATCATGTTCCTTTAAAAACGAAACAGCGTTGCTTTGCGATTCCCATTTTATATCAGTGAACTTAGAAACTGGTAGAGAACATAGTTGTTTTTTTTGCTCTGGGGTCAAAATAAGATGTGAAGGAATTCCAAATTTTGACATTTAAATTGTAAAAAGTTGAATGAAAGATTGTTTTTCTCGAATAATTGATAAAAAAACTATCAGAAGTGTATCCAATGGAAATAAAAAAAAGAAGTTGAAATCGTAACAAATGGAAAGATCAAAAATCTTATTATATATATATCATTGAAAATCGGGTTTCTAAGGGTTGTGTGAATTGTGGTGTTGACATATTTGGTTAGTGTAATGTAAGCGATCGGTTACATAATTTGATGAATCAAAAAATCCTATCAATTTTCTATAATACAAATGATTGGTACAAATATTTTTGTTACGAGTCTAATAAATATTCTTAATGAATGTTATAAAGCAAGCAATATATACGTGATGTATACTGGAATTTGTGCCATTTTTAGCCTAAAGGACTTTTATATTATTACAAAAATGATACAGATTATTATATTTCTTTGATAATTATTTACAGAATATAAATATCTTCCTGTTTCTTCTTGATGAAATGTTTCCATTATCCTGTAATAATTGTAATAATAAAAAATAAAATTAGGCCATGCGAACCTAGCATATTTCAAGTATGTTTTCCTATTGTTGGACCGTAATTATTTAATGACATACGGCCATCTGTCCCCTCTTTTTCTAAACAGTAATGGCTATGACCTTGAATAAAGGCTGTTCAAGACTCTTATCCCCTAGTAATTTAATACACATATTCGAAGATAAGTAAGTATAATATTTACCTTAATAGAGGGTATACTCGGACTTGTTTCGGCAAAATTTACAAAAAAGACTTACAAAACAAGCATTTCGCATAAAATTATTTTATATTTGCAGTAAACTAGCTAAATGAAATAATTAATTTGACTCCTCTAATGTTAACATAACGAATTTATTAAAAGATTAACACAAAAAAATTTTTTAGCAAGAAGTATTAGACTAAGTCTTCAATTTTAATATAATCATGATAAAAGTTTTAGTTAATTATGTCGGATTTAACATTGTTAAGCGTTCGTGCATATCATGCAGCAGAGGCAGAATTCATACACAAGATCATATATATTAACGATAAACTGAGACACATTGCTGCTAACGAAATGTACAGTAAGTAACAAAACTTCATTTGGAAATTTACAGATTTCCTGGCAGATTAGTTATATTTAAAATTATCATTAATTCCGGTAAAATGTTCAAAAGAATACTTCTATGGAATTATCTCAGCTTGTAAAAAAAAATTTACTTGTTTTATTATAATTCATTAACGTTAAATATTAGCTAATTTCGTGCGGCATACAAAATCTCTTAAATTTTGCAGCCTTTTCGTGCCATCTATAATTTTTTTTTACATAGATTGAAGTTTATTGTATAAAAGTAAATTATATACAAAAGTATATAATACAAGTGACATAAAAAACTAAACTAAAATAAACTACAATTGTTACAATGTAACTAACTAAATATGAATTTAACTTAAGATAGCTAATTTCGTATGGAAATTATTCTTAAATTTCGTAGTAATAGATTTTAAAATGATTAAATAAAGGTTATCTAGAGCGAATATGAAAACCAAAAAGCGCTTAGCCGCAGCTAGTTAATCTATTTTTTTTTATGATTATTCATGCAGATACAAAATAATACGATAAATACTTATAAGCCTTAAATTAATTCTAAAACATAAATAAGTAAACTTAAATGGAAATATCGATTTTCAGTATAAGTACGGACCGAACTAGGGAGTATTTTCTTCGTAATTTTTGATCCATTCTTCCCACATTTCAATTTCGAGTTTTTTCCGTTCTTTGTCGGATTTTTTTCAATTCTTCTTCGGATTTTCTCCATTCTTCAAATTCTTTTTCAAAATTTTCGAAATTTTTTTTGTACTTTTCGTTAATTTCTTCTTGGGTATCTCTTTCGTATTTTTCGCATTCTTTGGTATTTCTTCCGTTTATTTCCACGAATTTTTTGTGAAGAGATGAAATTTGACGTTGATATTGACATTTCTTTGAATGTCTAAGATAACCAAAGACACTTATGTGTTTATCTCTATTATTTTTAATCCGTGCGAATGCAAGACATCCTACAAACTCATAATTTTGTCTGGATTTCCGGATATTTTTAGATGTTAAGGTGCGGTCTGTTCCACAGCAACATTGTAAAAGCCGAATCCCTTTAGGTATATTGCTATAACGTGTTTGCCATTTGAAATCTTGCCGAGTTTCAACCGGTAAAATACCATGTTTCTTTAAAAAGGAAACAGCACGGATTTGTGATTCCCATTTTATATCAGTGAATTCTGAAACGGTCAGAGAACATAGTTGTTCTTTTTGCTTTGGAGTTAAAATAAGGTGCGAAGGAATTCTAAATTCTGACATAAGAAAATGATGTGAAAAGATCATTTATTTGAAAATTTGAAACTCGTTTATTTTATGATTTGCTTGCAGGGTGGTGTAGTAAAGAATCTAGCGAATCAAAACTTGCGCTACAGTCAAATTATGTAAAAAGAAAAAGATATCTATAAATGGAATTTACCGATTAACTGGGTCTGATCCACAATTAAAAATTTCCATCCCAAAATTTTTTTTTTAAACTTTGAAGAAACTTAAGAACAATGTGTTTTTAAATTTTTAAAAGAATGTGCTAATACTTTTTTTTTTTTAATAACAGTAACAAAAATAAAGTTCTAATTTTGATTTCGTAACCAACTGGTGAAGTCACAAGTCACATGACATTCATCTGTTTTGAATAATTAATAATTAGGTTTGATAACATCTTCAATATATGATTTAAGACCTAGATGTACTACTTCAGCGGCAACTAATACCTTGCACAAAATATCAACATTGTCGAAAAAACAAAGTGCAGCCCAACTTAGAAATAGTCCTTACGATCGATTTATACTCACCATAGATCCTATACACTCACTTCGAATATTAGCATATAATATTTATATACGGTACATTATTTTAACCCTAATCCTACTAATTCTTCTAACACCATTAATATAGTATTACCCATATAGATAATTATAATCCCAAACTTGTTCACCTTTTAATTGGCGATACCGCCACTATCAAGATTTATCTCAAAATTTTTCTTCATTCAAAAAATCCACTTTTTTCACAGATGGTTCGGTCCTCAATCTAACGTCGCACAAATGCGCGTCAGGTTTTGGCTGGATAAAAACCCACAACCTTACCAATAACAACACTTTCAAAGGACGTTGCCAATACCTCCCATCATCAACAAAAAGCGAAGCTTTCGCCACCGCAACACCCTTATTAACTGTGCCCAAAAACAGCGAAATTGAAATATTTACGGACTCAGCTAATTGCATATCAACCTTCCATCGCTACAAAGACCCTCTAACTTCCTATCGCAAGAAGTTAAAAATTAATAATTACCATTTATGGTCTCTTATTTTTCAAATTATTACAGAATCCAACTTATCAATAACACCATCCAAAATAAAAGGCCACTCAAATAACGTTTATAACGACATCGCGGATGATCTCGCAAAACAAGGATGCACCTTACCTGCGTGCATAATGATGAATCCCAAGACCTTCAAATACAACTCTTCGTCAATTTCAATAACCTAGGCCCCATTGATAGGGACATTCGAAAATGGACTATGAATATCTCCAACTGTAATAAAACTTTCAATAGCATGACCGAAACCTGGTTGAAATACAACCCTACTAATTCTATTACATCATCTGAACTATCTAATTATATTAGTTACAAAATTAAATGTTTTAATTACTCGCTCCCTACTGGAGATATCCTTTTTAGAAATTATCAAGAACTATACCCTACTTCCATCTTAATTTGCCCAAACTGCAACGACTCCAGGATTTCTAATGACCACGTGTTCCACAACAGACCTTATAAACATGATCCTATCGCACAAACAATTTCTAAAACAATTCTTAATCCAATTCAACGATCAATCACTCAACGCATCGTTTATAGACTCATTAGTCAACCAAGTCCCTTTACTCAACATTACTCCATATGACAATTTAACCAACAACCACGAATTTATCCTCATTTGTCACCAACATGTACCTCTAACTCTCTCCACAATTTTTAAACAATGTTTTAAGAATGCGAAATTACGCTTGACACGCTTCTTAGATTTTTTCTACCACCTCACGACCGACATTAAAAAACTTTCTTGGCTTAAACACTGTTCTAGATTTAAAGAATGGGAAGATAATCTCAATATAACTAAAAAAAAAAAGAAGAAAAATTAAAAAAGAAACCGCTCAACGGGCAACCAACCTCCTCAAACTCATCCACAAATTTTAAATACTCACGACCATATTTCAACCAACGCGCACGACAACCGATCCATTCCCGATCACATGTTCTCAAATCACCTATGGCTCATTTGGACCACTTCAAATTACTTACATGCAGGCCCTTGGACTACCATCGAAATATTTTTGATTTTTTTAATTCTTCTCATAATATCATATATCTTAATATAGATTTAATTTCTACTTTTTCAATTTTTCTTTTTTCCTCTCCTTTTTCTTTTGACGTAGTTTTAGACGGCTATGCCTAGTCTTTTACCATTTTCTAGGCAATGCATCTCCTTCGGGGATTACCTAATGTAATAATCTGTTGTAATAGGAACTTTATGTTTTCTTAATATATATGTACATGTAGATTGAACTTGTCAAATAAAAAAAAAATAACATCTTCAATACACAAGCCACAGTTACGTCATATATTTTCAGTTTAACGTTACTCATATTTTGATGTTCAAAAATTAGGAAAATTTTCTACATGTTTATTGAGCCATATTTACATTTTAATTATATCGCGGATATGAAAATTTCTAAAAATTAGAATTGTAATAATTATACAACATATTTTATTAATATTCTGGATTATTATTGTCATCAAAAGATTTGAAACAAGTTCAAATTTATCATTATAAATTAGTGGAAGTATGTTCTTTATACATGACAACAGGAATTAATGACATTAAACAGATGATATTATATACAAATAATATTTATACCAAAAAAAATTATTTATTTATTTTCTATTTAAAAAAATCTTTTAAATTATTATCATAAATATTTTAATTTTTTTTATTTTATTTTTTTATTTATTTTTTTTTTGAATTTTTCGCTATGGAATTAACCACTCCAGTATCGTCCATCCATGTAATTCTTGTGACGCAATATTAAATCCACAAAATTTAACTCATAATTTTGGCCATCAAAGAAAATCATTTATTTTCGCATTTTAATTTTTTCATGCATATAAAAAATATTAAACTTTATTTTTAAACACTACATATAAAAAACGCGTATAAATTTCATTAAAAAAATATATATCAAAATTCTGCATATATTGATAAAATTAATATCCGAGTACTTCTAAACAACTTAGATTTTAAAAAGGTAATTTACTTTAACCAAAATACTAAAATTATGCTAGAAGTATTTTTTGTAAAAGGGAAAAAAATTCAAATATCAACAAAATCATGAGTAATTACAATAGTTTTAAAAAAATAAATTTTATACCTAAATAATTATTCAACTTAGCACGTAAAGGGCTGATGTGCCACAAAATCATGTGGGTGGAAATCTTGGCATAGAAACAACACAAGGTTACACTTATTTATGATCATGAGATCATGACGAAGCGTAATCAACTATTTAAAATACCTTAATAAAAAAATGCAAGAAGATTTCATCTTTAACTAAACTAGCGAAAAAAGACAAATTTAAGAAATAAGCCAAGAAATTTCGCCTATATAGAACTAGCATATACAACCTTAATCGGCTGCTTTTCTATATATGTAACGTGTAACCGATTTGTAAGAGTTCAATCTTCGATCTCATGATCATAAATATGTGTAACCTTGAGTTGTTATTTAGGTAATACTGGATACCACTACCACACCACCCTCGGATGCCGATCGTTGGTAAATCATTATAAAGTGTCAAATTTTTGAAACTTGTTTTTTTTTTACAATCTAAATGTCAGACTTAAGAATTCCATCACACCTTATTTTAACTCAAAAGCAAAAAGAACAACTATGTTCTCTGCCAGTTTCAAAATTCACTGATATAAAATGGGAATCACAAACCCATGCTGTTTCTTTTTTAAAGGAACATGGTCTTATACTGATTGAAACTCGGCAAGAACACAAATGGAAAGTGCGTTATAGTAATAAATCTAAGGGGATTTGTCTTTTACAGTGCTGTTGTGGAAGTGACATGAGTTTAAAATCAAAAACTAACATCCGAAAATCAAATCAAACGTATAAATTCGTTGGATGTCTTGCATTTGCACGGATTAAAAAAAATAAAGATAAATACACAAATATCTTTGGTTATCTTAGTCATTTAGAGGACTGTCAACTTAATAAGGTAGTAGAACCTCATGATCCGTCATACATTCTTGGTGCACCTCCACCATTAATGAAAAAAAATCATAATTCATTAAATGTTTATATGATTTTCTGTAAATTTTACAATATTATATTGAATAATGAATTTCCTTATTTATCACCTCAGGTAAAAGCCATAAAAACAGGTGAAATGTGGAAATCTTTACCCAATGAATTAAAGAATTCTTTTATTATATACGCAAATAATGAAAGATTGCTTAAAACTTTTGGTTCACTGGCACATCATCAATTGATAGTCAGTTCGAAAATTGATGAATTGAAGATAATTTTTGACGATCATTGCTTCTACGATCGTTGCGCCCAAGAAAACAATGATCATTGTGTCCAAGAAAATGAAGATTATATCAGTTCAAAAATTGATGAATTGAACGATCGTTACGCCCAAGAAAATGACGATTGTTGCGTCCAAGAAAATGAAGATTATATTAACAAATTGTTCGAAACTATCATTGACATGAATATGTATTCTTAAGAATAAAAATGAAATATTTTAAGATAAATATTTATGTATTTAAGATTAACTTACCTATGTTTAAGATAAACTTAAAGTTAATTAATAGCCTAAAAATTTTTTATAACCAGCATTATTTATATTTGCATAGAATGTTGGAAATATATATAGTTTAGAATAAGAACTAGTCACAGCTAAATCAACTGTTGTTTAGATCATATCATATATAGTTAATATTAAGCAAACACTCTTATTGAATTTATTGGATTTTTAAAAGTACAGTACACTAGTTTGAAAACTAATGCCAAAAGAAATAATAAACATGCAAAATACAATACTAAAATATTATTAAAAAAAATTTTTCACAAACTCTGTGACAACATAACACTAGATACTGCATTTAACGTGTTAAAATTTTCAAAAAAAGATAGTAGTACTTATCATAGTAAAATCACATACTCTATGAAGAAACAATTCAGCATTCATTATGACCAATATATTTCAATATATCTCAGTAAGACTTTCTTAGATAAGAAAGTATTCTATATTTTCTAGAAATTGTTTACTTATTCATATGATTCCAAGATAAACCATTTAATCAACGTATTGATTTTTAATCCTATAAAATAAAATAATCCGAAATTAGAAACGAATGTTTAAAGCGTTCAATGAAAAAATAAAAAGAAAGACACATCATTTCATTATGTTAGTTAAATGTCCTTTTTAACACAAGCATTTTATTATTTTAAAATTACTAGACGTACAGATCACTTCACTATTTCCTTTAATTTTGACTTTATATTAAAAATTATAATATTAGTATATTAATAAATATACGTCATCCATCTGCTGCAACTATATTTTAATATTTTAATGAATCTAAAACCATTAATTTTTGCATCATTGTATTTTTAACACTCGATTCAACATTTATTTTTTAAGGTATCTTGTACTCCAATTCAATATCACGTAATGTCTCGTCATCAATGAGTATCAATTAAGCAAATTATTGTAAAGAAAATGCGAATGAATTTTTTCTGTGGATTCTGTGTTTATCAGGGATTTTGGCTGGAATTATAACTGACATACATGTCATGTGATATGTAAATTTTGACCGATAATTTTCTAATTCCGGCCTAAATTATATGATTTATAAAATCCAAAAAGGGGTATGTAAAACAGAGAAAATTTTGGTCGGACCTAAAATTTACTGGAGAAAATGGTTTTTTTACGATTCTTAATTTGGTGAATTGTCTTATTATCACGTTGATCGAGAAAAGACTGTATAAATTTAATCACCTAGTAATGCTACAGTACTACTACTTTCTAATTAGTATTAATTCTTAGAATTGAAACGCATAATCTAATTTAAAGGCCTATAAAAAAAATTAATGATAATTTATAATTTAATTATTTTAATTGGAGATTATTAACTTTGTTTATATTAATTATCATTATAACATAAATTTTGGTTAGATTTCGTAACGTACAGGTAATTCGGATATTCATCATCTGTCAAATGACGGATGAGATTCAGATTCATTATATAGAACCAGCTGGAATTACAAAATTTGCTGAAAAAAAAAGATTTTACAAAAGATTTTTGAAGGAAAATTTTTGTAATGTGTCGACAATATAACTTTGGTCAGTTACTGTTGGTCATTCAAATGACGGATATCCGTGGATTATCTATCATCCGACCCATTAGAGGATGATGGGTTAAACCAATAACTTCTCCTAACAAAGAAATATAGAATATAGACTATTAAAAACAAACAAAAATTATCTCAATTGAAAACTGTCAGTTGAATTCAAAATCTAACGTTCAAATGATCGATATAAATAAATTCTAATAATAGAGAATTAAATAAATCTGAGTTCACAAACCAAAAATCTATTATCGGAAAAGTTCGTGCGAGAAATTTGTCTCAAACCTAAAGAAGAAATCAGAAACAGAAATTCTTGTAATATAAATGCGGTTTCACTTTTAATTAATTAAACTTGACTTGATTATTAAAGTATTCATCAGAGAAAGAATATGAAAATATTTAATTATATTTACAACCTAACCAGCAAATTATTGTATATTATTATTACAATAAAACATATTTCATTTAACAAATCACGCGGTGAGTGAAAAATTTATGGGTATATTAAAACTTTAAAACGTTTTTGAAGGATGTAGCGAAAAAAATTTGTAAAAAATTAATTAAATCAGTTTCATACCATAAAATTATGCATATCATAAATAACGATATTTAATATAACAGATAATTATTCTAAATCTTTTAAAGGAAATTTTAGTCAAGAAACAAATTAACAAGATAGTATATTGGTATTCGGTATGATTTTATTTCGTTTCATATATCTTTTTTTTTGCTCAATTAATTGCTTGCTGAATTATTTATTATTAGCGTTAGGCGTGAATTTTCAGTTTAAAAATAAATTACTTTATAAATTATCAATATTATTTGGCAAACTTTTAATAAAAATCAAACAAAATAATTTTTTTAAAAATAGCTGTCTTTAAAGTCACATATATATATATAAATTGGAATAGGTTTCGAAAATTCCATTTTTTGTCACTCAATTCTTTTCACGTGCCTTTTGAATTTTAGCTTGCAAAAAAGCCGGAATTATTGCTAAATTCTATGGCTGAATTTAAGATGATCTTCAGCCAGGATTATTCGACCAACGTGCTTTCTTTAATATATTTTATAACATTTGGAGGTTGCCTCGACACACAATTAACTACATTTTTTTTTTTTGAATTTTCACATTTTTCTCATGCTTTAATTTTCTTCTAGGGGAGAGTATACTGTATTTTTATATTGTAATTTACCAAATGTATTTTTTTTCGATTAATATGCTAAAGATTAATCCAGGATAAGAAAAAGCAAAGTATCAAAAACATGAAGCAAAGTAATTATTGCTTAAAAAATTTTAAAAGTCGTTTGAAATTTTATGTTGAAAAAGTTGGTTTGCTATAATAACAATTATTTTTAACAAAGTCTTAATATTTTCTAATAATAATTTTTTTTAATTTTTTTTTTGTGAAATTTAAAAATTTTATGTTTAATTTCTTCGAAGAAATTATAGAAATGAAGTAAAAATAAACATTATATCCGTAAGGAAAAAACATTTCCGCAAATTATCCACAAAAAAATAATTCCCGTAATTCCCACTTATGATAAATTAAATTAATGCCGTAAATCACCCGAACCGAACCGAAATGAACTAAATCTCAAACTTTTTTTGTGAGAGAGAATTGATGCATTTAATTTAATAAAAGAACAAATTACTTATTGTTTTTCTCATAATTGGAAAATTTTTTCGTAGATCAAAAATAAGAACAATTCGGTATATACACAAAATATTTGTGACACATAACAGATAAATTAATAAGCGGGTTATGGAGTTATGTTACCAGTAAACATTTTGCCACGTAGATTAAATTTAGAAAAAGTAATTTCTAAAATATTAAGAAAGATAAAAATATGCATTAAATAAATTGTTCGTTGTTAGGGATTAGGAGAATTTAGATTTATACCCGAATGTTGAAGCGAAAAATTTTAATAACGAAGATAAAGAGAAAGAAAAAATAAAGAATGGATGAACTAATTATTAAATTATATTGCGTTTTTTTTCTTCATGACAAATTTTCAAAAAAAATTATCAATCGGTAAATTTAATTTTAATCGGCCGGTTGTTATTTGTTCAATTGTTTTAAATTCAACCAATAAAAAAGAACATCATTCGTTCTTTAAAATTTTCTGAAGAATTTTTTTAATAATACAGTATAATACTTAATTTGTTAAAATCATGTTACTCAACATACGTAGTGTTCAATGTTTGCACCACACTTGTTTTAATAAAAAAAGAACATTTATATAGAGAAAATGTTAGTCGATCATCTAAAAATAAAATAAACATTAATAATAAATAACGTAAGGAATTTTTAAAGGTGCAAATGTTTTACCAGTGAAGGACATTTCGGAAGATCAAGTTGCATTGTTTTATTTATAGAAATTAAAAAATTTATCGTCTTTTTTCATTTGATGGAAAGGTGAAAATCTTTTTTATTTATAGAATAATTTCCAAATTCGATGATCATACATAGCCATAAACGTAACGAATTTACTAGAATTTTGCCGGAATGTAAAGGAAAAAACTTTTTCGCAACGATTGTTTCTTAAAAAAAATTTCTAAAGTGACCTTTTAAACGATGAGTGAACCTTCTTTTTTTAGAAATTGCAACGACTTTGTCAAAATTAAAACTTTTTTTTTTTTACATAATTAATTACTTATTATTTATGCATAAATCTTGGTACTCGTTATAGTAAATTACGCGCACACTCGTTCTAATATTATCTATATTAACTTATTTTCTTGTTTACTTTAAATTTCGGTGTAAAATTTCCGTTTATATCGGAAACAAGAAAAGTTTTATTTAAAAACCGATACGTAAATATAAACTGTGGCTTATTTGTTTTCTAATCATTCAACAAGACACAAACAGCAAATAAAATTTTGATAATGAAATTAACTTCGTAACACTCATCTGATCGTGGTATTTCCGCAGTGTTTGTTTACATATTTTATTTTTTTTTTTTTAATTCCCAATAAAAATGAGAATAAAAAGCCATTTCCTGTTCTAGAACTTTTAATCCGATTGCCTTTATTTTAGCGTGTATCACATTTCATTCTTAATTTTTCCGGTGGTTTTAACATTTTTTAAGTAATTTAAGTAATTTAAATAACAATTTAAAATAAGCCACAATTAAATTCTTTGTAAAGTTTGTAACAAAAAACATATCCTTTTTGTACAAACCCATTATTTCAAACGTAAAAACGTAATTTAAAAAATAAATTACCGAACGATAACAAACAAATCGTCATTGGTTTCTAATTTCGGATTACTGTGATGTTTGTCGTACAATAAGAAATGTCGGTTATAATTACATTATCGTGCTTAAATGGTCATTTAATTTAGCAATGATCATTTTAGAATAAATGAAAAAAAACTTACAATGATGATTGAGGTTACCATTTCAGTAATTTGGTAATTCCTTGATGGAATATAGTAATCTAATCGTACTGATAAACTTATGACGATAAATGTTTTAAGCATTTTACGTTATAATTTCGCTTTTTCGGGATTTTTTCTTGCCTTTCCGTTCAAGATACCTTATTGCATAATGAATACATAAATTTCATTTAATTATTTAGTTCAACCAACCATTTTCCTTTTTTTTCATGCAAAAATAAACAAAAAAACTCCGCTGAGCCGTTAATCAATGGCAATCACAGGACATCATATGGATCTGCATTGTTCTAATTTATCAAGCCACAATACCGCATGATTGCCACAACAAACAATCACTTTGTTGCCACAATTGGAGCAAAAATAAATTAAAATGACCAAATTTGCCACAATTGCCACATTGCCACATGAAAATCTTTCCTAAATTTCATTGTCTCTATATAAGAAATAACCTTTCTAGATCGGGAACTGAAGAGGCAACTACTAAATTAGTGCACAAATGTTTTGGAGTAATCGACCGAAATGCATTAAATTTAATATGCGCAGTTTGTAAATTTTCATGCTTTCGCTCGGTTGACCGAATGAAACTGTGTCACACATGATGAGGCTTATTAATTATTTCGTTGTTGGTATTGAAAGAAAAATTAAATTCCGAATAAAAAAAAAAAGTATCAAATGATAAAATAGTATTAGTAATAATATTTGGTCCTCTGACAGGGACTCTAAAACGGTTTAAAAATTTTATTTCTCGTCAAAGACGACAAAGGGATTTTAATTTCGTTGAATTCCTATTTAGGGTAAACGCTAGAAATTTCCGAAACGCTAGAAAAATCTATTGTATGAGCCAAGAACATCACGTGCGAGGCTAATGTGTCAGATTTCAGCCATTTAGCCACTTTGATAGTCCAGAACAAACTACCATAGCTAATTTGATCTAAACCAGTTCCAAAAATAAGTTGTAACAATGGATACGATTAAATGCGCCAAGAAAAGTCCCTTTTTACTTGATTTTCAACATGTTTAGGGGTGAAAAATTTTTTGTCCAATTACTAAAAAGAATAAAAGAGAATTATATAGCGTATAGGTATGAAAATCATAGCAAATCATAGCAAAGTCTGGGGGGGTGAAATGGTAAACACCGAAGAGACATTTCGACGCCAATATACAAGCATTACGAGATCTTAAAAATTGATATTTCGGAAATGATTCGCGGTTGGTTTTTTCCGTGACAAAAAAAAAAAAAAAAATTTTTTTTTTGATAAATTTTGAATTTAATATAACAATATAAATTTTATTTATAGTTCAGGTTTGTTTTAATTATTGTATTCGATAAATTATTGTATAGTATTCTCACGTTTAATTTATTCTTCGCGAGTATTATCTCGGTTTTAGAAATTTATTTTTCTCAAATGGGGAAATAAACAATATGTATTACGATGTTGTCAAATAATTTTAATTTCGTTTAAAAATTGTTCAACTATAATATACATATATAATATATACTGTATATGTATAAAATGTATAAAATAAATATTATGTACTAGTGCTAAATTTGGAAATGATCTCAATACACAGAAAAATCTTTTGGAATCATTTATAAAATTATAAAAATAGATTTGTTACACAAATAACATAATAGATAAACACACAACAAATAAAAAAAAGTATAAATATACTGGCTTTGTTTGGTTTCAAAAAAATCAGAAAGAATTTCAATAAAAAAAAAAAGAGAAAAAATAAATTTTTTTAACAAATCTAAAAGACATAAATAAATTTAGAATTTTTTTTTAATTCCTCTCTACACTTTTTTACAAAAAAGTTTTTATAAAAGAATGCAATCAAAAATGACCATGCAATCATTGAAAACTGAACAATCAAGACGTTCATCATCATCAACTAATATCGGTAGAAGACAATTCACAATTTCAAGAAGAGAAAACACTTATCCTTATCATAGGAATAAAATAAATAGTGAAAATTGTTATAAATGTGATCAAAATAATGATTATATCAATATTTTGAATGCTAGATTTGAAAGAATTGAAGCTTTAGTTGAAAATCTTAGTAAAACCGTTAAAGCGACAACTTTGAATCGAAAAGTTGTTTCTCCCTCCTCATCCGCCTTCAGTTCGGTCAATTTATCTAAAATGAGTATCGATGAATTACTTTGTTTCTCTTCTCAATTGGGAATTCGTTTATTCGGTAATCTTGATAAAGAAAAGAAAAATCCTACTCAAATTAAAATCGAATCCAAGGAACAAAATGAAAATAAAGTTTTGAAAGATCTTGACAATGAAACAAATTCGATTTCCAATGGAATTCCTTCATCTCCTGCATATAAAAGATAAAATAATTTATTTATTTTATAAAAAAAAGTAACTTTTTATTATTATCTGTAAAATATCGTAATACTTTTTTATCGCAGGACGAAAGCCTTAAAAAATTTGCGAAAAAAAAACATATACATATTTATATATATATTAAGAATCAAAAAAAAACACTTGTCTTTGAACCATTTTATTTGGTAAAAAGAAAAAAATATGCTTTATTTATTTTTAATAATTACGTGGAGAATTTATAAAATATCATTGTATAATATGCTAAATAATTATTTATAACATCAATTTAAGATAAACTTTGTTATTCTAAAATCCATAAGTATACCAGCATAATTCGTATAATTAAGGTTTTTTTTAACAATATAATAATAATACATATATATATAATCAAATCTCCACTTATGTAAATAACATTTTTTTGCGATGCGAAAAATGTTCTTATGATATCACTTAATTCCCTTAATATTTCTTCTCTATAATTTTATTTACTTATTTTTTTTCTAATTTGATTTTCTTATGTCTGTGGGATTTCTTTTGTTTAAAAAAAAAACGTAAAAAAAATAATAAAAAAAAAACTTGTATTTAAAAATGAAACTTTTATTTATTATCGATTATTTACTATTTACTCGTAAAATTAAAAAATACAAAATAAATAAGGATTGATTTTTTAATTTCTTGCAATTTCGAACAAAAAACTTCCGTCTCTCTCTCTTTTTTTTTTTTCCTACTGCGACACATCCGCGTTTTATAACGTGATGACCGATAACATTATCCATCTTCACGGAAACGTGCATCACGTGTAAAAGTCAGCCTATCAAAATTATGACGATAATATGTCGTCATAATGACATCAATTATGTAGATCTACATATTTAAGGAAAATGACATTGAAAATTGAAATTCGTTAAAGAACCGGTTATAAATATATACATTTAACTTTTTAAAAAAAACTTGAAAACTAAAAAGAAATCATTAAATGTTAGGGGCTGATTAAACGGCTAAAAATTATTTCTTTCGCTGATTTCTAAGGCGTTTTCTTAAGTTATTAAATCATGTGATTTATGTCCAATGCAGAATGTACGACAAATTGTAGGTGGTGTAACGAGAAAAAAAACGAGGATTCTTCAAATGGTGGTGGCTTAAAAATAACATATGATATTTAAAAGGTCAATAGATATAAAAATGGAAAATGAACATCAAAAAAAAACAATAGTAAAGAACAATGAATTTCGAATTTTTATTATAACTAGGAAAAAAGGTTCGCGTTCTAAATACAGCCAATTATTTGTAAATAATTCTAATAATAATAATAATAGACGGTTTATGATTACAAGAATCTAAAATATTTACAAATAATTTACTATTTAAAAAAAAATTTTCTAACTATAATAAAGGTTCGCGCTCAAGATAGTATGATAATAAATATTTAACGTTAAGAAAAAAAAAGAAAGAAAGAATTTAAATTTTGGATGAAAAGTTTAATCCGTGTTATGGGTTGCACAACCTTTACATTTCTGTAATGATTAAAATTGAATTAATTATAATTTTCAAATTTTTTTTTTTTTTCATATTATAACCATAAATTCTTACTTCTTGAGGAAATTGTGCATTATGGAATTGATAGATGTGATCGGCTTGTCCAGCAATTTGGATGTATACTTCTTTAATGTTGTTCGGTTCATTCGACCATAAATTGCTTACCATTGTAGAAATTCTGGTGGAAAAATTTGCATTAATTGGTAATGTAACTCCTTGACTTTGAGCTCGTAAAAGGCAAGCGAAATGATAGGCGTTTTTGCCGTGAAAGCGTTTCGAGCCGCGAAAATCCACAATATTTGTTGACAAAAGGTCCATTACACCTGGCGGGATTAATGGTCGAATTTGTTGTGGTGTGAGAGTCCATTCGAGTTGGTCATTCATATTACCATGATGACGTGGTGGAGCGTATTGAGATAATAATGATTGTACTCGTGCTCTATCATCCATCGTTAAAAAATGTTGGGGTAAAGAAAGGAAAGTGAATGGAGTTGACTTAAAGAAATTTAGACCAGACAAGGCCGGGTTTATCGACTCATGATCAAAAAGAACGTTTATTTATATACAAAAATTAAATCTATGATGTTACCTTCACCAATATAATTTTTTTTTTTTTTTGAAACTCATTATCAAAAATGGAAAAAACTATAGAAAATATAAATTCTTATCAAAAATTCAAGTTTTGCTGCCTGCCAGTAACTGTATATGCACGCCAATTTCAATAAATTTATTTGGTAATGGTTGAAAGTAATTATTAATTAAATTTTTTTTTTTTGATAAGAAACGGTAATTCAATTTTTTTTTNTTNTTTGTATTTAACTTTCAAAATAATAAATATAGAACTTGCATCAAAACAGTATCAATGAATTTCCAAATAAGTCAATATAATGATAAAGTTTTTTTAAAAAAAAAAATTTCATTGTTTTAATACCTGATTTCTTGCGTCAAACATTTAAGCCAAAGTACCAAACATTTATGTCGCGAGCTTACCTAACAAAACGGTTAACAATACAATAAGCAAGTAGTGAATGTCCATTCATCCGTTTTCCAAAAGAAAACAATGAAGAAAAGAATTAGATTGACAAAAAACTACTGCATATCGAAAAAAAAACGGGTGATATTTTGATAAATAATAAACTTGTTTTCGGAATTGGAATTCCTTTGAGGAAAAAAAAAAAATTTTGAAACATTAAAATGTTGTGAAATCTCTAACATTTTTCACGTTAAAAGTTAACGAATTTCTATATTTATTATGTTTATTTGTATTAATAAGCAAAATCAAATTACTCCTTGCGCGTATAAATTCATGAGAACGGTTAATAACATATTAAGCACGCATGAATGCTCGCATAATATTATTTATTTATTTATTTTTTTTAAAAAAAATGTGCTTTTTTTTTCTTTTTCTTTTTTTATTTTAGAAAATTAATTGAAAAAAAACTGTCAAATAAATATACAAGAAATTTGTAAATATCTAATAAAATATCTTGAAGGAAATTTTTTTAACGAAATTTTGAATTTATCAAAAAGTATAAAAAGTGACAATTTGCTCTTCTTTTCTTACGCGTGTATAAATTCGTGAGAATTATGGATGAAACAGTTATCGATATGACGATATGCAAATTAAGTATGTCATTTGACAATAAAATAAACAATGAATTGGGCATAATTTCATCATATGAAAACATACTTGTTTCGGAGTTTGAAAATAAAAAAAAAATAAAATCTTACATTTATGGAAATATAGAAAGCACCCCAATAAATGTATAATAATAAAACGGTTGACAATAAAATAAGCATATCATGAATGTTTGCATCAACCATTCATTCTTTTCCAAAAGCAATATTTTAATAGTCAAGTGTTTCAGAAAACTGTAGTGCATAACTGTACATATAGTCACATCATTTAATAAAAGATAACTCTAACTTATTATTATTTGGAATTTGAAATTTCGACATTTAATACTTGCGAGAAATATTTTTTAGAAATTTTAAATTTATTAACCCATGAAGTTACCAAGTTACCATGATAAAATATCTGGTAAAAAAAAAAAATGCAACGAAATTTACATATATTTCCGTTTCCTCGCGTGCAAATTTGCGATTTTTTTTTTGGTGAAACAGTTACCAATACAAATTAAGCATGTCATTGATCATTATTTGAACAATGAATAAACAATATATTACCTGTAATTGGCAAAAAAAAAGAATATTACTCTTTGTTTTTGATGTTAATAAACTTTTCGGTTATAGAATTTTATATACAGTATGTACTGTATTATATGGTATATATAAATTCATACATCTGTGGTAATTCCTTGCACATGTTTTAGATTTGTAATTTTATCAATAAATAACGGTTAACAATAAAATAAGCATGTCATAAATGCTTGCATTAACCATTCATTTTTTTCCCAAAGCTAATAACGGAGTGTTTCAGAAAACTGCCATACATAACTGTACATTTGATAAAGGATAACTCTAACTTATTTTTATTTTCATTTGATACTTTTGATAATCATGAGAAATAATTTTTTTGATTTTTTTTTTTTTTTTTTAGAAATTTAAAATTTCTTTCCTTTTTTTTTTTTATAAAGTTTATAATAATAATAAAATATCTGGTAAAATAATTCAACGAAATGTAAATATATTTCCGTTCTCACGCGTGCATTAAATTCGCGAGTTTTTTTTTTGGTGAAACAATTACCAATACAAATTAAGGAATGTCATTTGACCATTTATCTGTAAATTTGGACAATGAACAAATAATATATTTACCGTAATTGGCAAAAAAAAACAATTAATTACATCATATGAAAACGGGAGATTAAATTACTCTAACTTATTTTTCGGAGTTCGGGATGTTAATATCTGATTCTAATGATAAGAGAAAAACTTTTTCGGTTATAGAATTCTATATACTGTGTGTATAATAAATAACAAATTCTTACATTTGTGGCATTTTAGACGGCGTCTCAATCATTCCTTGCGTGATTCGTAAATATAAAAAAAGCATGTCATGAATGCTTGCATTTATCATTCACTTTTTCCAAAAACGAATTTTGACAACAGAGTGTTTCAAAAAAAAACTGCCGTATACAGAAACTCTTTTGATAAAAAAATAACTTATTTTTTTCGATATTACGAGAAAAATTCTATAATTTGTTAAAAAAAAAAATACATTATTTTTCTCTAAAATCCGAATACAATAAATCATGTGCATACGAAAACTTGAAAATTTTTATTATTTCGCGTGTATAATATACGTAATTAAGGAATGCTTAACAAGAAGTTTTTCGTTTTTTTTTTTTTTTAGTCTAAAAAACATTCTATATTATTTAGAACGGAAGATAAGGTTTTGATAATCGGAATTAACGGAATTCGGAGTCCGAATCTGATACGCGCGATAAGATTTAATGGCATTTGAAGATCGGATTTCCCGAAAACGCAATAAAAATAACAAAAGTCAATTTTTAGATAAAATACTTTTTTGTCTTACCAAAAGATTTTAAAAATGTAAAATAAAAAAAGATATATATTATTAACAGAATTTAAAAAAAAAGATAATAATATCAAATAATTTAAAAGGTTTTTTTAGTGAATGTTAAGTTATCGGTAACGTTTTTAACATCTGAGATTGAAAATTGTAAAATTAGAACGTCACAGTATCCATAATTCAATGTACCTTATGTACCTTATCGGATTTATAATGCCGGATTTATGAGTTTGTTAAGGAACTTCAAAAGGACCATCAATAGACTAGTGGTTTGGGGCTTCGGGCGAACTATTTTAAATTCGTCCAATAAAACCGAAAATATTCGGACTTTCGAACCCTAATTTGGACCACTTTTGTAGATCGAATTTAGATTAATGCTTTCGATATTAAATATCAAATTGATTCGGGATTTTTTGAATATTATTCATTAAAGATAATAAAATTATTTGTAAAATGTATCAAAAATTCTTGTCATTCGGACGAAATTAATTTATTCCAACAGTATGATGATTATAAATTCATTAACATCATATAATCTGGAATTTTATTATAGTCATAAGACAAGTAAAACATGCAAATATTTGAAAACTAATTATAATAATAAATATGATTTTAACTTAAATATTGTGATAAATAAAATTTGATATTTTTCTTTTAAAGGATAACCGATCCTGCCCAAAATTCTGATCAATCTCAATGCCATAAATAATTTTATTCTAGATTAAATGAGTGACAATTTCACAAATTATTTGATAAATTTGACCATTACTTTTTCGTTGATAGAAAAAAGTAAATTAGATTAGGTTGGTGCTACCGTTAAAAAAAAATGATTTTATCAAATGGAATTACTTTGTGATTAACGTGAGTTGGTAAAAAAAAAATGGAGCCAGTGGAGCTGACTTTGTTGAATTATTTGGCATGATAGGTGAATCTTCTACGTTGTCACATTGTTGGATGATGATTTTGATACAAATATTTAATAATGCTTTACGAAATTGCATATAATGTCTGCCGGCACTATATCACATACTTTTAAATTTTACTTTATTTATAAAGATATAAAAAGACCATTGCATCTGCCCGAACTTTCTTTTCTACGATGAAATAATATCCTCTTTCATGAATGTTTGCATAATACTTGCATTTGATTGGCAATAAGGTTTACCCCCTGCATTAGCTCAGCCTCGTTGATTTATTTATTTTACTTGTTATACAGTACATCTTTCTTGTTCTTTCTCTAGCTTTTCTCGTCTTAAATGTAATTTAAAAAATATCCTTGAACAGTAAATTTTTTGTACATTCTTATCAACACTTTGTTTTACATAAATAGGCGCATTTTTGTATATATTTTACAGAATAATTTTATCATTTTGATCAAATAAAACTGGCTTTTATCAAATAAAATTTTTTTTTCAGTTGACATGGAACAATTTAGATATCAATTTTCACCAAGCTATTTACAGTGGAGATTTATTGCTCCAGGCGCGTTTGTTTTTTTTTAAAAAAAAATTCATAGCGCAATTTCAAACTTTTGACAAACCTGGAAGACTAGTGATTACCCAAATATTAATTTAATTATGTAATATTTCTAGTACTCAAAACATTAATCGGTATTTCAAATAAAGATTTTCATACGTACAAGTAAGGGGTCTGGGTCATTTCACCGACAACACGCGGCGTGACATATAATTATATTGGCTAGAATTATGTTATAATGCGGGCCGAGTGTTTAACTGTCACACCAGTGTTGTTGGTGAAGTGAAATGAATGCGACCCCAAGTAAGTATAAATTGTATAAATTATATAATCCCCTGTCGCATTTATAGGTGACCGGGAATCTTCGTTTACTTATTTCCCGGTCTCATATTGATAGCCGGGAAATTTCTAATTTTTATAAGTACTGTTTAAATTTCATATAATAATGTAATAATTTGTATTTGTTACTTGTATTACTGTTAATAAAATTTGTATTTAATTAATACTTGAATAATAATTTCGTTTTTATTATCTAAAGACAGAATTGCTATTATAAAATATTAATCATGTTTAAAAGTAATATAAATAGTTAAAATAGTTTATCACGTGTATATTTAATGAGTGACACGCTCCTGGGGATTACCCATTTATTTCATGGGGAGGGGAATACCATGGTTTTTTTCCCTTCGGGAAAAAAACCCTATTATCATAATCCCAACTCCCCATGAAATAAATAATACATATTTCCGTATATTTCTTTATGAAAAGTATCTATAATTAAATCAAGTTTTCTTACTAGTTTTTATTTTTTATAATATTTCGTGATAATCTCGATCCGATCAATTTCGAATATGTATCTTAATTACTTATAATTTTGGCCAATTGGCTTTAAATTGCTTAATTGTTTAAAAAAAAAAAAAAAAGGCCAAAAATCCAAAAATCCAAAAAAATTCACATACTGTATGTACCCTTGTACAAAAGTATTTCACGAGAATTTGAAGTTTTTCACAGAATTTTCAAATAATGAAACTATCATCATTTTCATGTCAACAAAAAAGTAAAAAGACAGTTACTCTAATACTTTGTAGCATTTTTTTTAAAAAAAAATACAAGTGTTTACTCCTATGAACGCAATAAATATGATTATATTTAACAATTTTTCTATGATAGATATCCTCTATTTCATTAAAAATGAAACCCCCGTAAGTAGGGATGTTAACGGTCCGGTCCAGACCGACCAGACCGCGGTCCGGTTATAGGACCAAGTTTGGACCGGACCGATATAGGACTGGACCGATAGGACCATCGGTCTTATAGAACGGTCTTATAAAAAAAATTTTTTAACCGGCTAGATATAAATCGGGCCAAAGTTATAGTTCCGGCCCGAATTATAATGCTTATCACGTGACTTATTATAACGCCTTACATGAAAAAAAAATCAATCAGTAAAATATTCGGTTTACACAAATTCTATAATTCGGGCCGGCACTATAACTTTGGCCCGATTTATATCTATCGGTTAAAAATTTTTTTTTATAAGACCATTATATAGGACCGTTCTATAGGACTGCAATCTTATAGGACCGATCGGTCCAGGTCCGCGGTCCGGTCCTAGACCGCGGACTGATAAGGACCGGACCAAGACCGACCGAACCGGACCGTTAACATCCCTACCCGTAAGATAATGGTAACGAGATATTGAAAGTTATATTGATAAAAATATCTCTAGAATTAAAAAACAAAACTTTTCCAACGTTTTATACTGTATTGTCTCCAAACTAAAAGAACTATAAACATAGTCATATTGTATATAAATATTAAACATACGAATGTATATGTCGCTATGTTTAATAATATATATTTGCATATCATGCACAAATCACAAAAATTATAAAAATAAGTACAGTAACCGCGTACAAACAATTGCTTAAATTATATCGTGAAAATAAATAAAAGCATTTATTTAATCATACAACAAAAGGTTATTTTAGTAAATACAGCATCATGTCATTGTCAACATCATACATTTATGCATTTTATTCTTATTACTAATAATATTTAAAACTTTTTAAAATTGGAAATTGTAGATGAATTAAACGCTGAAGAGATTAGACATCTTCATTATAAATTGGATGACAATAATAATAATAATAATATAAAATAAAGTTTAAAGTATTAAACAAAACTTTTTTTTAAAGTTTTTATATTTTATTATATGATACAATTCATAAATAAAGCACTAAAGAAAAAGATATTTCTTTTTATTAATTCCTCAAAAAGAAAATAATAATAATAATAACTAATTCTCTACCATTTCTACTAAATTACAAAAAAAAAAAATTGTTCAGTCAAAATCATTTAAAAATAAATGTTACTAACAAGCAATGTTATTAAATGAAAGAAATATTAATGTTCGTATTTTAAATTAAAATTAAACGAAACGATGAATATTTTTTCCCTCTCAAAAAGTAAACCAAAAAGTAAACCAAAAAAAACTGAAACAATCTACCTATATACCTATACAGAAATAAAAAAAAAAAATCCAGGTCTTTTTAATAAAAACTAGCAAACCAAACAGGTAAAAGTTTTTTAACTTTTTCTCTGTCTACTTCAATCATTCTTTCATCATCAATCCTAGCAATAGAATGTCTTCCACTTGTCAAATGTCTACAAATTCCTTCATAATTATAAATTTTTTTTGAAGATTTCCAACATAATTTACACTTGAAAAATTCTTTATCTTCAACTTCATTTTTAATTAGAATTTTACATCCTCTTACACTATTAAATGGTCCAGGTCGTTTTATATCTGATTTCTTTAATAAACGTCGAGCTTCTTTACGAAGTTTTGGAATTAAAGTTTTAGTCAAATATTCTTCTGACCAAGGAATACTAGCATCATTTTTTACATATGGAGGATTAATAAATGATGGACACCATTGAAGACAATCAATAACCGGATCTGATAAATAAATTTGATATCCTTGTTCTGATGAAATTGTTACATCAGATGCTAAAGTGACGTATGAAGTAATAAGTGATAACATGGTATCAGTTATTTGTTGAAGTCTATTAACTTTATTAATAACTTCTGGATATTCAATTTTTAATCTATCAATAAAATTTGGCCAAGGATTTGTCATAAAAGGAATTTTCCAAGTATTTTGAGCTTCAATATAAGTTGGTAATTGAAAAACATATCTATCAGTATATTTTTGTTGACCTTTTTCATCTTTAATTTGTCGAAATTCATCTAAAAGTGTTCTAAATATTCTTTCATCTTCTAATGATTGTCTTCTACGATTTAATTCATCAATTCTTTCACGTTTTATAACTTCATTGATCACTTCTGATACCCAATGTTGTTTCTTTTGTATCCATGCGCTACGTTGATTTGTTGGAGTGGACATAAATTCTCGTCGTGTTTGTTCCAAATGTGAATTCCAATAAACAACAATTTTTTCATCTGAATCGGATATGTTAATATTTTCGTATGATACAAGCATTGTAATATCAATAGGTGACTTTGCCCATTTAGGAAGATTCTCAAAACTATAAAATATAAAAAAGAAATTTAATTTGAATTTTTTTTTTTTTTAATTTAAAAAAAAAAAGATTATTTACCTCGTTACTCGTTTTTTGAGACATGCTTGACAACATCTTACACGAAAAGCCCAATATACTTTAGGAGTTTCATTTCTTGTTCCACAAAATTGACATCCTCGTTCTAACATTGTTAATTTAATATATGTTAATTCATCCATTCCGACTGGTGGACATAATCTTATTCTTTCAAGATAATTCACTCTTGAAGTACGCCAAATATCTTGTGTTACATATGAAACTGAAGAATTTAACCAAAAACGAAATTGTTTACAAACACACATTAAAGAAAATAGTGATTCTGGAGGAAGATGATAACATATTTCAATAAATATATCAATAGGAATGCTTGCATTAAATGATGGTGGAACTCTTGGAGTAGAACGCTCCAAACGTTTTCCTTTTAATGATAATACAATTTCTTGTGATTTTGTAGTAATGACTTCTTTTTTATTTTCTATTAGATCATCATTTTCTATAGGAGGAGGAGTAGTAGTTATTGTAGTAGTAGTAGTTGTGATAGTAGTATTCGGTGACTCGTTTTCTATAGGAGGAGGAGGAGTAGTTATTGTAGTAGTAGTTGTAGTAGTATCATTTGGTGACTCGATAGGAAGAGGAGGAGTTGTTGTAGTAGTAGTAGTTGTAGTAGTATTTGGTGACTCGTTTTCTATAGGAGGAGGAGGAGGAGGAGTTGTTGTTGTAGTAGTAGTACTCGGTGACTCGGTTATAGATTTTATGGGCGTAGTTGTTTCTGTTATTTCTGTTATTGTATGATCAGCATATTCAATTTTTGGTGATGATTCATCGTTTTCAGAGAAGGATTTTGTGGATTGAGGAATGTTATCTTTTGTGTCAACTAATATATCACTTGAACTTTTCTCAACATTTTGTTCTTTTTGTACAACTTTTACTATTTCCGTATTACAAATAGTTTCTGTTTCAACTGAAGAAGATTGAATAATATTTTCTTGAGGAAGTAAAGAAGAAGATTCTTTAGAAGAAATATCTTCAAAAGAATCATTTAATTTTGGAATATTAAATAAATGATTTGCGGATTTAAAAGAAGAAAAAGTTCTTTTTGAATTACGTTTCCTATAATTTGATCCAAGTATATCATCTAAATCATAAGAATTATCAATGGAAATATTAAAAATATTAACATTTGTATCATTTATTTGTTTGTTTTTATCAATATAATTGATAACTTTATCATTAAAATTTAATTCCAAAATTTTATCCAATTCATAAAATATTAGATCGAATAAAGGAAACATTTGACGAAATGTAATAATAAAAATAGTTTGTCGTAATATGAACGAACGTTGTAAAATAGGGATCATCGAGTCCATGATATGTATTGGGTTATAATATGGTTTTTTTTTGAAGTAATAATAATAATAATAATGTTTTTAATTTTAATGCGTTATCGATATCCGCATTATATATATGAACAAAGAAAAAAAAATTTATTCAAAATGTTTTGACCAAAATTTATTTTTTTTATGGGCAAGAAAAGGATAAAGTAGAAAAAGAAAAAGAAAAAAAAAGGGTAGAAAAAAGATATTTTGACGGTTAAAAAATAAATAAAATAGAAATTCTTAAAAAAGTAATTCAAACCTATTAATAATGAGTATGGATAAATTAATTTAAATTAATTATGAGTAAAAAAAAAAAAAAAAAGTTCGATTTATCAATCATATAAAGTAATCAGCATTCTGCGTAAGAATTTCAGCGGTGTTTTATTGGTGACACATAAATAAAGCAAGTATTTTATCATGAAAAATCAAAAATTAGCAAATCAAATAATTCTGATTCAATTTTAGAATTTTTTTTTAGCAGTAAATTAATTAGTTTTAATTCGTATTTAATTACATTTTTAATATGTGCGTTTTTAATCACATCATCACGTGTCATGTATGTCGAAAACCAATTAAAAGATATAATTTTTTGTTTGTATGTTTTTTGAACATCGTGTATTATTTTTATTTCTAATATAGAAGTTTATGTAGAATATCAATTGCTCGTGTGACTTTTTTATTACTTTATTATTATTATGAATTATTTTTAAAGTTTTTTTAGTTTTTTTTAAAGGAGGATTTGGTAAGCTAATATGATAAATAACGATTTTCGTTTATAAAAGTCTTTCCATAAAGAGAAATAACTTTTATTATTTATTTGGTCTTCTGAAAGGTGTCTATTAATATAACAAATGATTATATATAACAAATGAAAAAAATTTTAATTATTATTGTTGTTAATCTTTAAAAAAAAAGGTTAAACCTGTAAATCTTCCTATACAAGTACTATTATTCGGTATTATTCGGCTTTTTGAGAACGGATTTTACCGTATTTTTTTAAAAAGAATTTCCCTAATTTTCCGGTTATGTTATTGCAGAAAATCATGACTTGTGTCAGTCTTGTGGCTAAATTACATGCGGTTCACTGCGCATTTCAATCTTTTACGGCTTTTACGGCTTTTACGGCTCTTTGTGGCTTTTGCGGCTTTGAATGCTATAAATACATCGAGTTTTTTTTTCGCGGTCTTTTTAAAGTTTTTTTTTTTTTTTTTGTTTGCAGTCTACATATTTTTTTTCTCGCTTCTTCATGCGTAAATATTTTTGGATTTGCAGTTCGAAATGGATCTTTTAATGGTTAAACTTTCCTTTTTATGTAGGTAAAAGTCTTTTGGCGTAATTGTTTATTGGGTAAACAATAATCTGGTCAAAAAAAGTTTTGAGATAAAATTTCCCCGGTTTTTTCCATAATAATACATCAGAACGTTTTGGGAAGTTAAAAAAAAAAACATCCAATGATTTTACATTTTCAAATTAAAAAAACAATAATCTTTCCATTCATGAGTTTTTCCGTTTTAAAAGAAAGGGTTTCGACTTTTTTTTTAAAAGTAAATAAAGTAAATAATACGAAATTAACAAAGAAATTTTTTGAAACATTTTCCAAAAATAAAAATAATTAAAAAACAAAAAAAGAAAATAATGATTACAAGGTTTCTAACCATACTTAATTTGGAAAGGAAAAAAAGTGTATTAAATTCGAAACAACGTAATTATCATGTATTTTTTTTTTTTTTTTTTTTGAAAAAAAAAAAAAAAAAAAAAAAATTCTTGATGATCAAAAAAAGTAAAAATCTACGATTTATTTCTTTTTTCGGGGTTTTAATCACAATTACAACATGTTTTTTCTTTGTGCATGAATTATTACAACACATAATCATCACCGAGGCTTAAACTGTCACACTTCCATTTTCAGCCTCTGTTGAGATAAATTCTAGTAACGTAATTTTGGTTAACTTTGGTAAAAAATAGACTAGTTTTTAATAATATTCCTTGGCGTTTAAAAAAAGGGTTTCAGCCCAATAAAAATTTACTTGGATATGTGATGATTATGATAAATATTTTAATGTTTCAAGTTTTTTTTTTTTTTGTTTATTAATAATAAATAATAATAAAGACAAAAAAATCATAATAATTACAATGAAATTTCGCAAATTGCATTGTGAACGTCAACCTGTGCAACCGTGTAACCTTATCACATGTGCGTCATATGTCGCATCCGTTATTTTAATCAAACTAGTTATCAAAGTCGTTTTAGCTTTCTTTGAAAAAAAAAAACTTGAATTGTCCAAAAAAATCCTTATATAAGTAACTTAAATTCCTTCCAACCTTCCATTATTTTTAAAAAAAAAATTTTTTCTTTTCCCCGCAATTCTTTTTTTACCAAACTTTTTTTTTTTCTTTTAATTACAAAAAAAAACATAATTTTTAATATTATATCTGCAAAGAAAAAATATAACAACATCAGAAATAATAGAATAATAATAATAGAAGAATAATAATTATGGGTCGGTTTTCTTTTTTTAATCGTTCACAACAAGATGATGATCCCATCCCACCATTTATAACTATAGACGGAAAAACGAAAAGAAACAAATGGGAAATCCCAGCATCTTTAAATAATGAAGAAAAAAAATATTTAATAGAAGTTAAAAAAAGAGCATACAAGTTGGATAAAAGTTGTTGTTGTGGTTGTTGTATTGGTTTAGATCCTCTTGTTGGTGAGTTAAATAAATTATTATCTTTCTTAATTTCTTTATACATTAAAAATTAAAAATTAAAGAGATTTATCCTTTATTTTTTTTTTCTTTTAGGATTTTTACCTATAATAGGAGATTTTGCTGGTGTAATTTTAGCATTCTGGCTAGTAAATTTCATTAAAAATAGTAATTTGATTGATAATCATAAAGTTCCAATTATGATGAGAGAAATGACCTTTATGATAGTTAAAGATGCAATGGTAAGCACACGATCATCATGTATCATCTTTGTTTCATTCGTCTCATCTTTTGTTTGATGTACTCACCTCTTTTTCATTTTCATTTTAGATTGGATTTTTCCCTATCATAGGTGACTTGATTGATATTTTTTATAAAGCAAATACATATAACGCATTGGTTTTTCAGAGGTATCTCGTGAATCAAGCGAAACTTAGATCTGTAGTTAATGATAATCATAAAGTTGAAGTTATTACACACAATACATATAATACGAATAATGATCATGATAATCGTAAAAAATTAATGAATTAATTAATTTTTTTTTCTTTTGGAGGGTTTTAGGGGAGAGAGAATTATTCTACATTTGTAAAAACAAAAAAAAAGTATTATTTTCATCAACTTTTCGATCTATTTGCATAATTATTTTCATTCGGCATATTTATTTTATTTTTTTTTTAATTAATTTAAAAAAATGTAATTATTATTCTTTATTTATTACTATTTATAGTATAAATATTACCTTTAAAAAAAAATTAATAATAAAAAATTTTAAAAATTTTTCAAATACAGTATTAAACTTGAACAATGATTTTCGTTTACAATACAGTATATTTTGAATTATTGTATATAAAGATCGCGCTCGCATAATTATTATAAAATATAAATATTTATTAATCATGAATTTTTTTTTATATGAAACATAAATAATAATATAATAAAATAAAAGAAGCCCTTTGAACTTTTTAGTTAGGTTGATTATCACGTGAGTTGTATTTTCTAAATCGCTGCGCTTCTGCGCTTCGTGTAAAGTTTAAAAATTGTGACGATCAGGGCACAGGAAAATCTGTGACGCAGTTCTCCAAATCGCTGCGTCACAAAGATTTTCCTGATCAGCACTCATTTACTAATAACTTTACACGAAAGTTAAAACATATACAAAAATATCGGTCATTATCTACTTCAAAAGGAAATACAAAATTAAGTTCCCCCACAAGTTGAGTAAAGGGTCATATGAAGTACTAATGACTAATGGATAAACTACAATGAAAAAAAAGGGAAAATTTCCAAAGGTATTATCGAGATATTAAACATACATAAAGAAAGTTATGATTAAAAGAAATATAATTGGTTCTTTTAAATTGTTTTTGTTGTTTTTGTTCTTTCGAAAATCAAAAAAAAAAACCAACTCGCGGAAGAAAAGATCGCTCGAAAACATTACCTCAAAGATCCTGTTTTAATTCTTGTTATATTAAATGAAACCTATAAATGCAAATATCCAAAAAATATATATTCGGTCAGAAAGTCTGCTTGTAGTGCGTAGATGAAACCTGAACAATGAATTTTGATTGTTTGAGATTTCTATAAAAAGTAAATTTGAAAGCGAATCAAAGTGAATCACCAATTGCTTAATATTTGGATCACAAAAAAAAAACAAAGTGTGCACAGTCGAGATCTTCAAAAAATCCTTATATAAAGTTTTTGTAAATTCTTAAATAACTTTATTTTTTTTTTTATTAACTCGAATGAAAAAAAATGGCTTGATCATGTGATACAAAATACCTTTTTCTATTTCATTCGTTCACTTCATTCGTTCACATGTTATCGCTTACTTATCTTGATGAAAATGAGACATCATTATATACGTCTATTATGTCTTATTAAATTTGATTATTATGTATAAATTAAATTGACTCACCATGTCCTTCCTTTTCCTTCGCGGAGATTTATATCCGTTTCAATATTTTCTTCCTATAGAAATATTTTATTTAAAAAAAATATATATATATTAAAATATATATACTATTTCAGTATATAAGGAGTATAACGCCGACTGAATTATTACTATATCAAACTTTTTGATAAACCTGTTACTTACGTAATTTTCTTTTTTAACTGCATGGTTTTTTTTCGACATACAATATTTATATACTGTATTATTTTTTTTTAATAACTTTTTTCCAAAATTATTTTTTTTTCTTAATAATTGTTCTCTTTCATTTCCTTTTATTTCTCCTTTGTTTAAAAAGAAAAGAAAAAAAAAAATTTTTTTTTTTAACCAATTTCTTTATTCCCTTTTTTATAATTTTTTTTTATAAAAAGCTGTAAATTAAAAGTACGGTTATTGTCAGTTATTATCGAAAAAAAAAATAATCCTGCAAGGATGGAAATCGTTCCTTTAACTTCATCACATGGAAATACTTTGGTCGCTCCTTTCCAAAAATCCTTTTCAGAAGCATGTCCCTCATTAATTCATATGCCTGTTGACGTATTTATTGAAATATGTAGTCATTTACCACATTATGATTTACTTAATCTTATGTGTGTATGTAGACGATTTTATTATTGGTTAAATTCTACAACTTCTTATACAACACAAGATATTTGGCGTACTTCAAGATTAAAATTTGATAAATATATGAAGTTAGATCCTCCTGAAGGAATGGATGAAATCTCTTTTATTAGATTATCAATGATTGAAAAGAAATGTCAAATTTGTAAAAGTGATCATGATATACCTAAAATTTATTGGGCTTTTCGTGTTAGACTTTGTATAAAATGTTTTAAAAAAAGAGTTACAATGTAAGTAAAATATTTTTTATTGTTTTTTAAAAAATTATCAGTAAAGGTTCCAAAAAACAAGATCTCTCATATCAAAGTTTTATAATAACTTTATTATTATTATTATTATTATTAGAGCTCCTGATAAGATTCCTGAATGGGCCAAGGATCCTATTGATATTACGTTGGTTTTACCTCATGAATATTTATCTATATCAAGAAATGTTACAAAATGTGTATATTGGACTTCAGAATTAACTTCAACACTTCAAGAATGTCTTTTCATTCCAACAGAAGAACTTGGTGATTGGATTTTTAATAAACAAATCACTGCAAAGAATAAGATTGAGGATGCTACAAAACGTATCAAAAATGATCAAATTAGATTAGATTGGTTACTTAAAGAGAAAAAGGATCTTTTAGATAAAACTGTTAAAACTCTTGAAAATATTAAAGATATTAAAGGTAAAAAAATTTATCTTAAAAATTATATTATATCTCAACCTACATATCAAAAAGCTTTATCAACTTTAAAAACTCCTTTTATGGATACTGATCCTTGGCCAAATTTATATAAAAAATTAAAAAATGATTTGGCAATAAAACGTCATAGAAAATTAATTATACGTAGAATACTTCAATTACTTACTTCTTATAGAAAATTATCAGATTCAAAAGGTGAAATCTTTTTAAATGATCCTGTATTGGATTGTTTAGAATGGTGTCCGACATTTATTAAACCTCCAGAAAAATTAAAAGATGTGGATGATGTGGTTTTACGTATTAGAGATGAAGCTCGTGAATATTTAAAAAAGAGATTACATAAACGACGTGGACCTTTTTCAACTATTGAAGGTTGTAATAAACTTTTAAAAACATGTAACAAGACTCATGTTCCTTTATTCAAATGTAAATTATGTTGGGGATCTGGAAGGAAATCTTATAGTTACGCTGGAGTGAATAGGCATTTAATGTGTCAAAGTGCACATAATTTATATTATTCTGATATTGATGATTCTATGATAGAGATTGATCGTGAGAAAGTGAGGAAGCTTATTTCAACTTGGCTTAATAATAAAGTTTTATTAAAAACGAGTTAAAAAAAAATCCAATTTTTTCTTGTATAAATTTTTTAAGAATAGAAAAATACTTTATAGTTTTTTTTTATTTAGTTTGTACATTTGCATTTTTCTTTTTTTTTTTGTTTTAAATCAACACCTTTCATGTAAAAAAAAAAAAATAAAATAAAGATTAAAAAAATTTTGATTGCATTTAGTTCATTTACTGCGGTTTGATATTGATGTTTTATAACTTTTACAATTTTATAAAGCCTTAATCTCAGATACATTATTTTATAGGAATCGAGTCAGTATTTATGTTTCTATTGGATGCACTCTCGTTATTTATTAATCGCCGTATAAAACATAAAATCTTTGAATCATCATCATACTATCATCATACATATTTGACCTTCATCTCGACAAAAAACTAGTTTAACTTCTTTGGATTTATTATATAAGAATACTGTATTTTGATTGTCCCCAAGAAAGATACCATCATAATGTTTTAAGAAGATTAATTAGGTTAAGACATTGAATAAGCGTAAACTTTGTAATTAAATTTCAGAACATATCGCAATAAGTACGTCATAATTTCATTCTCATAACCCGACTATACATGGTTAATCATAAATTTGATGTTAGATATTTCATTGACACTAATTGTGATGTAATCCAAAATTTCGACAATATTTAACCTAATCTATGAATGATATTTATATAAATCTGACACGAATATAATCAACAATAATAGAAATAAAATATTATTCAATTAATATGCATGTTAATTAGTTTATAACAGGTTGAATTTTAAGGAACAGATTTTACAATATAGTAAGTATCCTTGTAATAATTATTTATTTTTATATGGGGCGTTCTCAGAAATTAGTTTAATTTGATGAGCAAGCCTTGGTGCTATTGGACCACAAACAATCTTTTTTTTTTCACAAAGCTACATTAATAGTACCTTATATCTTCGTTTCACATCAACACTAATGGATTACTTTTCCATAAGGAGCTGCTGCTAGTATTGATCCATCACCTCGATCACTAGCCGAAGAAGATTGGCCAAAATAAGTAAAATAAAAATAAATAAAAAGCAATGCGATAATTGTGATTTTTTATTTTTATTTTAATCCAAGATCTTACTGTATTTTTCGAGGTCCTATTATACCCTCAATTTAAATATCTTCATAATTTATTATTTTTTTTTATTTTATTGATATTAGACTGAGCGAAATGATATCAATCTGTTCTGTTGTACCAGTCGTTTCTTAAAAAATATCATCGTTATGATCGACCTCCATTTCAATTTCTTCATTAAATTCGTTAACGAGAGACTTCACTCAATACAAGAAAAGTATGAAATATAAATTAATTTTCTTCTGAATCCTTCATTTCAATCAAATCACATAATACTAATATAATGGGACGTAGATTGACTTTTATAAATTGCTTGTGGATGCGTCTTCAATTTTTCTCGCCATTATATCGTTCTTCATCACATATAAGAAACTGTTTTATATCTTCCGACCATATATTATTTTCATAATCCTGATATCATTCATCTACTTGTCGTTTCTTTGGATCAACGTAACAACATCTCAGAATTGTTGCACAAGATAAACCAGCATTGGAGTGTTACCTTTGCGATGGTAGGTCGCCAGTCGTTTACAATGTTTGATCATCAAGAAACGGTCATGTTACAATTTGCAAAACGGTGATTATGGTGATTATGATGATAACTTCCATATATTCATGCAAAATTTATATACTGTATCTGTTGCTGGAGCATATGGTTTAATGGCACAAGACATCCAGAGTATTATATGGTATGAAACTGATCACCTCGTCTGATTTCTCATTAATAAAAGTGTCACTTGCCAGCATAAAGATCTTTATGCATAAACAACGTTCATAAATCTTGTATAATGATCTTATGATCCATTAGGAAAGGCAATTTGCACCAATTAATCAAAATCTTTGATATCTACGTAGTTCTATATAGTACGTATATTCCCATCATCATTTGGATTTTACGTAACACTAACATCTTGAAATAAAAGTTTAGAATATAGATCTTTGAAATGGAATAAATTGTTAATTAAAATAAATTAGTAGCGTGATGTGCAACATGATTCAAATACCTCTTTGGCCAAATTCGTGATGATAAAGTTGGATTCCAAAAAAGACTCGAGAACTATACAGAACTATACGCCCATCACCTATATTAGGATCCTCTAATCTAACTTTTCCAGTATCTATTTCTTGGGTTGCTTCCTATATAAATAATTGAAACTCCAATCTTTTTCAAACCTCAAAACGTATAGTTCATTTTAACGTTTTCTCTAATAGTTCTTGATTTCCATTTTAAATCTTACTTCAATAATAATCCGATAATATTTTTAAATTTTGAAAGTGGTCGCAAGTTATTTAGAGTATTCATTATTACATATGAAAAACATTTAATCGCGCTAATATTTGATATCTGCCCAAAGTCATAACTCGCGACATTATTTGAGACAGTTTATTAATGTCTTGTGGCGTTATATTAAAATAATCTCTAGTTTAATAATGCCTTTATATTTCATTCAAGTGTAAATAAATATTATTAAAGAATAATTTGTTGTATTTTAAATTGTTAAAAAGAAGTGTAAAAAAATAAAGGAGGTACACTTCGGATTTGTTTTATTTTTTTATGATAATCGCATCGTACAGATTTTCCTTAAAAAGAAAATTAGTGAATGCATGCCACATCACCTGCAAACGGAAAGTTCCCACAAAATCTCAACCGCATATAAATTTAATATATGCATAAAAATAAAGTACTTTGATCGCGTGTTTGTTGATCGTGTTTAAATCTTCAATACACATGATTTTTAATGGAACAGTATGTGCCAAAAGTATTTATTCATAAATGAAAAATGGTTAAATTTTGTTTACGTTATTTCTAATTCCTGATCATCCTTTATGATGCGCATCTAAAAATGTAACGTAACATTTTGCCCCTTTACAAAGATTTTAATTTTACCAAATTTAAAGATGTCCGTGTCTACTAATCTGAATAATAATATTATTAAAAAATTATTGAAGTGAACTATAATAATATCAACATGAAATCCGCATCTGACCCATTTAAAGATTATTAACCGACCGAATTTTGCCCATATAAATATATGGCCAATTTTATCGGATTCTGCTCATTTATGTGGTCGTCCGGTCTTGTTATCTTAATTACATAATTTCGATATACTTAATACTGATACCAAATATAATTCTGAAGGAGAAGAAACAATTTAAGGGGGGTTCACGTAAATATTTAGTACTGTATTACATTATTAAATGAGTCTTTCCTACTATGTGAATATCCGTTTCACGATATGTATTTGGAAGCCCCATGATAGTTGCCGGACGACTTGTGTACATTGTCTAGGCAAGAAGGGCTATTTTGCCAAATTTCGATGAATTGCTGATTACTTGAAACAGTCGAAGCTGATATTGAGCTTCAGAAAAATTTATAAATTATAATATACTTGTTTTATTTGTTTATTCGGTTTAATATCATTCAGCCAAATAAGACCATGCAGAATTTATTTGATTGAAATTTTGTTAGGCGTATATTAAAACAACAGCATTATCAAGAACGTCAGAATGATAATAAGATGTGGGGCTATATCAGCAGTCACATGGCCTTTCATTGAATATATACTGTATGTATAATTGAAAGCTAAGACCTTATTTATTATTAAATCATAAAAAAATTACCGTATTATAAAATACCTTTTAAAAAAAATAACTTAAAATAATAATATATAATGTTATGTGTACTAGATAAATAATAGTAGCAGATCTTAAATGCGTTGCATGGGAGGATATAAGATAATATTTATCGTCGAATCCATTAAAAACACAAGGATCATTTAAATGAAAGAATCTTTATCTTCCTACCTATTTTTCTTTGTACGTTTATAAACTAATATAATTGCCACTAGTACTGCTAAACCAATTGCTACTGATCCAATTGATATACCAACAATTACAATTTTACTTGAATAAGGATCTTGCGATGGATCTATTATTATATCATCAGGAGGAGGTGGAATTGGTGATTTTGATTTTGATTCATTATTGATTGGATTCGGTATCGATAATGGTCCAGTAAACCATTTAACATTATTTAGGTCAAGAAAATCGAAAACATAAATTAATTTATTAGTCTGGTCTTCAATATTTGGTTTGTCCGTAAAATTCCCTAAAATAATAAAATAAATAATTAAGATTAAAAAATGATTAAGTTTAAAGAAGTTTGTTTTATTTACCAAAATTGATTATCATAAGTGCATTAAACAGAACAGAGGCAGAATGAAAAGCAAGTTTTGGCACATTAAAATCATTAAGTTGTGGTATCGACCATATTAAAGTATTGGCATCCAACATAGCAATTGTATTTTTAGATGGTAAATTGTATGAAGTATCACCATTATAGTACACTCCTCCATATACGATAATTTTACTATTTAAAACTATAAAAAAAAAAGGCAAAATTTTTCTCAGAAAAAAATATCATTTATTTTTAAAATAAATAAATAAGTTAATAAACTACCTAAGGATGCTGAATGACCAACTCTGGATCCTGGCATAGCAACTGCAACTGTGGCTGTAGCTGTCTAGAAATATAAATTATTTTATTTTAGCTAAAATGATTCCTTGCCAGCGATTTAAGGCATGATTGACTAACCTTTAAAGACCATTTATTTCCAACAATATCGTATTGATAAATCTGTAATGACAAAATTTTATTTAAAAACATAAAGTACTTTATAGATTTATACCATATGCACACATACCTCGGTCATTGGAGAAAAATTGTAAAGTCCTGATATACCACCGATATAATAAATAATTCCATTAACTAATGTTGCCGTATACTGTGATCTAGTAACGGGAGAATTAACTAAGCTGCCAACTTGCCAATTCAAATTAACAGTATCCAAAATATCAAAAAGATTATTTGGAAATACCACATTATTATCAGAACCTATTTGTCCACCAAACATATAGATATTTCCTTCGTAACTAACAGAATCCACTCCTCTACGCATTATTGGTGCTTTTCCTTGAATTACTGGTATATCTATTGCATTTGTTTTAGCATCAAATCTATATATATAATTTGTATTTGTTTCATCAAAATGTACTCCACCTATAATAAATATTGAATCTTTATTAATGCCTCCTATATTAGCAGTATGCCATACTGTCAATGGTATATTTACTCCTTGACTCTCTAAATCTGTCCAAAAATAACCGGTTGTATTAATATAAAAATAAAAGAAGTCACTTGTAGGATTAGATCCTAATGACTCTGATTTGTTAAGAAAATTAAAACCTCCGATGTAAAATATATTATTTTCGACAAGAACTGCTGCTTGTCCCACTCGAGGTCCTGGTATAAAATCCTGACCATATACCATTATATTCATAAACAAAAATAGTTGACATAATATGATAAACATCATAATCAAATTTTTGAATAATAACATCAAGAATAAAAAGATGAAGCGCCAAATTTAATAAATTGACAGTATGAAGAATTGTTTCTTTTCAAAAAATTCTTGTTATGTCAACAAACTATTATTTTCCATTTATTTCGCGTTCGTTAGTGCCGTGTACCCTTGTGCTCGGTCGTGCCGTTTCAAAAAAAGTAATATAAAGATGATAAGTAACAATTCCTTTTGTTTTCGAATTGATGCAATTGTAAAAACTTCTATTAGTACGACAAATAAATATGTTATTTCGATTATCTTGTGTAAGTGTATTAAGAAGGTTTCATCAATTCTACTATAAAATAATGTCTCGAACTTGTTCGCCTAAAAAGTATATATAGTCACATTTTATAAGACTGGTAAATAGTAACTTTGTTGATTGTACTTTCTTTATACTTTAAAAAAAAAAGTTGATACAGTTTGTGTCACAAATCGGAAAAACATGCCCCTTACGGGTATTATATTATATGGCTAATTGCAGTTTTGTTTATTTTGTTCAAAGAGCAAATTAATAATTGTTTGATACGCAAAATAAACAATCTAATAAAATTTGTAATTTCTGAATTGATCTTCGACTGTGGATTCAATCAATCCATTTAAAAGAAGAAAAAAAAAAAAAAAAGAAAAATTCTTTAGAAATCCTAATTTACTCGTAAAATCATGAATTTGGCCAATTTATTTAAAGGACATGGTCGTAGTGAAACTACGTTTCTCTTGGGGTTAAAAATTTTTACAATGATTATGATTCTAGCTTGCTTGACAGGCTATCTCGCTGTTATAATAATTGAAATAAAACAAGATGTTCCAGTAACCGTAACTTCTTTTGTTAATGTTGACGCCATTCGTCCTCCAAGTAATAAGAATAAATATTTATTTTAAGTTATTGTGTTATTGTGAATTATAAATTTTACTTAAATGAAATATATATATATATTTTTTTTAAAAAAAATTATAGATTTACATATTAGTAGTGCTTATAATATCAGTTTCTTTGTCTGTGTTGAGAATTATTGTAAGTCATTTAAAAAAAAAGTTGCTTAAATTAACAAAAATACTAACTTAAGTCTACATATTTCACTTAGCAATTAATAATAAATATACGCCAGCAATGTGCTCACCAGAAGACACATCAGTATTTTTCAATGACTCCCTTTATGTGGGAAATTATCAACCATCAAAAGATGTGATTTTTAGAAAAAAAACATTAAATTCTATAGGTTTAATTATAAGTATTAATGAAGAAATTACTTTGGAAAAAACATGGGATATGACCTTAATTGCTTTTGATTCAGGTATAAAAAGAAGTTTTATATTATTTATATTTGATATTTCATATAAAATATTTATAAATTTTATATATTAGAATATGACTTAATGTTTACTCATATACCGAATTATTCTAAAAATTATGATGATAATATTCTTGTAATGAACATGTATACAATGGAACCAAACCAGGTATATGTTTCTTTAAAATTACATATGAGTTTAATTATTAACAAGTCTTTTTCTGTAGGCGTACTTATTTACATATACACGTATAATTAAAGAACTTATATCACCAAGTTGGATGAATGATTTTGGTGTTCCTCCAACTTATGAAAGAAAACCGAGTATTTCATCTAATTTAGGTAAGTCTTGATCTATCAATTTTTTTTTGTATTTTGTTGATTAATTTGCTAATTTATTTTTATTTAATTATATATACTTTAGTTGGAGGTCCATTGCAGACTAAAGATGGTGGAAATGTACAAATTATTATACAACCTAAATATAATAATATCGTTCAAGTAGATAAAGAAGTTAGGTTTGTATTTGCTTGCGTCAAAATATAATTATAATCCTGCATTATTATTTACTAACTAAATTATTAAATAATGATTTCTTTTCGAAAAAGATCCCATACTGTAAGTATTTATCAAATCATGCTTTAATCTATTTATGAAATTATTAAATTGGAAATTTATTATATAGTACTTAGGAGGTTTGGGTTTAGTAGGTGGTGCGTGGGGATTAGCTGCAGCAATATATGCATTTCTTTTTGGTAAGCTTTATTTCAATTACAGTATTATTATCCCTTCTTTTTTGATATAAAAAAAATAAATTTGTTTTTAGGCGCAGATGCATTACGACCGTGGGGAGCTGTGCATTTATACTGCTGCGGATTTTCTCGTTCAGCACAAAGAAGGTTTAGGAACGCTTCATCGAATATTCCATTTTTCGATACATCTGATCCTAATACTCTTTCGTTGGCTGAGCAAAATAGATTGTTACGATCAAGAATTGATAGCTTAGAATTATTTTTACAGGAATATGTTATAGATGTTCAATTTTTGGATAAAATTCGAAAGCTAAACCAATCGATGCACAATGATGACAATGCTACTACTATAGCTACAACTGAGCCATTACAGCAAGAAGAAAGTTCAATAATTACAATGCCACCAAATCTTAATCAAAATTCAACAACTGATGATCCAACAACCACAATTTATACTGCTGATATTGCTGATACTGCTGATAAATCACAAGATGATAGCTCAAGTCAACAAAATACTTTTATAACCCAACAACAATAATTAATTTCAATACTTTTAGCAATACGGTTGTTTATTGCTGATCAAAAAAATTTTTTTTCGCTTTTATCTGTGTATTAATTTTGTTTTTCACCTTCGCTTTTAAGATATTGATTATAAAAAGAAACTTCTTTTAACATCATTATAAATTTAAGGAACCATTACAATAATCAATTTGTAAACAAATAAAGATTAAATTATGTAATTTATATTAAAATTTAATGCAATTGCATTATATAAATCACAAAGCCTTTGCAAGAAATAATTTATTTTTTTAAATTTTATGAAAAAATTGCCTTAATAAATTTTGGTAATTTTTTAATACGGGGAATATATTTCATATGATAATACCTATTATAATTTTAATTTAAATACTTATAGAATAATATTTTTGGGCTACCTGTCAAAAGTCTCGAAAAATCACATGACTACACCTGTGGGCTGATTTTATAATGCCTTAAGAAGGTTTGGCTAGCATTAATCATCTAATCGTTTTAACGGGCATGTGTCATGTGGTTATAATTAATTTATCTGTAGTTGTTTTAAATTAGTTTTACTATTTTATTGCTTCTTTTAGGGTAGATTTTAACTTGCATACAATTAGTACGACGACAATTTTACTATATAAACTATAAATAAAAAAAATAAATTAGATTTTATTTTATTTTTTTTCTTTAAAAAAAAGATTAATAAAACGACCTAAGACTGCTGAATGTCCAATTCTGGATCCTGGTATAGTTTTTAAGTCTACAGCCGTAGCTGTCTAAAAAAATAAATTATTTTTATTATTATATTATTATTGCAAATACTAACTTTTAGAGACCACGTATTTCCGACAATGTCGTATTGATAAATCTGTGATGACAAGATTTTATTTAAATACATGCTTTCAAAGTGCTTTATAAATATATACCATAAGCACACATACCTCGGACATTGGAGAATAAATATTACGCCCTACTCTACTACTGATATAATAAATAACTCATTAACTAATGTTGCTGTATAATAGGCTCTAGCAATACTTACCAGTTCAAATTAACAGTATCTAAAATATCAATATTATACCGTATTTCTACCAGTACCTGTGATATATAAAATTTTTCATCAATATGTAAACCTCCTATGATAAATATCAAATCATTATTAATGCCTCCTATATTAGCAGTGTGCCATCTTTGATTTGTTAAATCTGTCCAATAAGAACCAGTTTGATTAAAATAAAAACCATCCCTTTATATGTAACAGATCCAAAAATAGGTAATGGGACTAATAATATGTTCAATGAAATAAGTCAACCGTGTTCGAATTCCATCAAATAAAATCCTAACGTTTGCCATCAAATGGAGTCATAGCCATCACTCACCATTTCAACAAGAAATATTATAGAGGATTCACTTCTAGAACCTACCAGGAACGATATATCTGACGAGAGAAAATGATACTTCGGAAATTTAAGTTTATAACTTACCAGACTTACACTGAAAAAAAAAAACCTGAAAAACATTTATAATCAGTATTGTAGTCTCGGACAACGATAATGAAACAGTTAATGATATTATCGTTAGCCCTATTCCTCATTGTCTTTGTTTGTCCGAGTCCAAACACTATAATATAATAAGTAATCAAATTTAATTTCATAACATATACCATTGATCAAATAAGATATAAACTTAAATTCCCGAGGTCTCATTTTCCCTGACAGCGATCCTATAGTTAATTAATTACAAATTTAGACCATCAGCGAAGCGACGGGTTACATCTAGTTCTATTTAAAATAGTTTGTTTTTTATAAAATCTGTTAAAAATACTTTATTTTTATAACTTAAGATAATATATTTTTATTCTAAATAATATATAATTATTACTGTTCGCCTACTCATCCGGAAGCTCATTCCAGCAGTGTCCCCGACTAACGGAAACCGAGCAATCACTTCCGATAAAATATTGGAACTTATGTTCCTTCTTGCAATCCGTGAAAGGCCCATTATAATCCATGCACGTACTGTGATTCTCCGGAACCGCCCTTCATGAATATTGTACTTGTCGCTGCAATTTTCTCCTCCATGGTTTGCAATACAGCCCTTGTTGCCAGGGTGAGTAGGATCGGAGCGCTTGGAGTGGGAGTGGTCGTGGTGGTGGTCAAGGGTCTTGTATCAAAAGTCGTATACGAAAACTTTGCTGATTTGGTGTGTTGGATGAGCCTTGACTGCGAGGTAGATGACGCCGTCTTTGATGATGTTGCCGTGGACGTCATGGACGTGATCTGTTTGTTTCCGACCAAACACTACGTAATCGCCATCGACGTCTTCGATTTCGAATTCACCAAGCTCGTTAGCTTCGATCATAGATCCTTGACCCTCGATTAGCGCACCAGCAACCGGGAAGTAGATGCGGAGCTCCATCGAAGCCTGGTCATAGAAATGAGAATCGAATTTCTGCAGCTCGGCATAGTTCGTGAAGTAGTGGTCTTCGAACGCGTCGATTTCCTCAAGTGGGATCTTGATTTTCTTATAACCGATCAACTTAACGGTCTCGTTGTGTAGCTTGTAGTTCAGAATGTTGATGTAGCGTCCTTCAAAGTGACCTAGCTCACGCTTTACGATGTCATGGGACGGTCGTAGAAGAGCTTGGATGGTGGTCCAGGTCAAAGCTGAGGCTCCAAGGTAGAAGATCCAATGGAAAGGGAATAACATGTTGAATAGAAAAGATATCAGAATCTAGAGTATGGAAATTTCAGCAGGCTGGCTGTAAAGAACAGTCGACAGTAATCATTTGAGACCTCACCATAAAATAATTACATATTAGGTAGCAATTGATCAAATGATCATTCTCATGATTCAAATGACTGTCAAATGACGTTGATCACTTAACATTACCTTATTTTTTTGGCGCTTCATATGGGAATGTTCTATCTAAATCGAGTATAAGGTGTGAAAATAATAATGAATTCACCCGGAATTTTTTATCTACTAAATTTCTATTATAATAGCTTCTAGTAAAGTCCTGTCCATCGAAGATGAGACCGTTATAGACATTTCGTTCAGGTAAGAAAAGTGAGTATTAGTCGGTCCAGGAGCCTTAATATTTAACGTATCTACTATCTAGTTTATGACAGACGTCATTTATTTCTAGAGAAAGCAGAATAATATGGCAGTCCGTTCTATGTCAAAAGTCCGCTGTTTTCCACAAGTGACCTGCTGTTTTTCGGCAGGTCCCCGCTCCCTTACCAGCAGATGATTATTACACAAGCAGATCAGCGAATATTTTCCGTTTAGCGAATATTTGGAATAAATTTAGTAATGAAAGTAAAAAAGAATAAATTTAGATTTAGAAAAATTTTTGGGAAATATCGGGTTTTTTCAAAATTAATTTAAAGTTAAAAAATCATTTTTCAGTTTAATCCATCTATTTCAGATATGTATACACCATATTAGTAAATAATAGTGTTCATTTTTTATATAAAAGGATTTTGCTAGGACCCCGAAATATATACAGTATGTAGGGGTAGCGTGCACTATTGTGTCGCCATCATAGAGAAATTTTATGGGGTTAGGTTTAGATTTGCGTACAAAATGAGATTTTCTTAATTAAAGTCAAGTTATTAGATTGCGTATTTTTAACAGGTTTTCTGTTAAGTAAAAGGGTTAATTTGCGTATTTTTAGTATAATTTGGCAGATATATATATGTATTATATATTAATTTTAAATAAAATAGTTGATTTGCATAATTTTATGCAAGATATATCATTCTTTTTTTCAATAATAAACAAGTAAACTCTAAACATGGCGGGAGTTTTAATATCATTATAAAATTAAATTAAAATTTTATTATTGATCA